>OZ005656.1:232280878-232458378 GCA_963930645.1 Salticus scenicus
GAACTTGAGACAAGAAGGTCTTCAGTTCCATACCTGCCTCGCTCTAATAATCAATTATTATTATTATTATTATTATTATTATTATTATTTAAAACATAATACCAATATCTGGTTCAACATAAAATGATCCAATCATGGCAAAAGGTTAAATCATCGCGTGGTTGGAGCTACTTCAGTACTGACTTTTAGTTGAAACTAACACCAAATTTTTTAATAGTACAGGAGTAACATCTACATTGCAGAAATCAATCTACAATTGGGACGTATACTAACAGATTACATGTTGTATTTTGTTATTAATAAATAAAGTGTGCCTTCGGGATTTGTTAAAAAACTGAATGAATCATTTTGACTGCGTTTGAAAGGGCAGTCATTCTTTCTGATTCTCAGGCAGCTATCCAGTCAATTTGCGCTGTTGATCATCCTTTAACACCTGAAATTTCCCAATGTCAATAATCATTAAGAACGCTCAATTTAAAAGGGAAACAAATTGTTCTCCAGTGGGTGCCCGGCCATTGTGGCCTTTGGGGCAATGTACAAGCGGACTTCCTTGCAAAAAGAGGTGCCACTTTACTACAACATCTCAATACAGCCATTTCTTACTGGAGGATTAAACTGTTTTTAAAGAATTTATCTGTTTCTAATGCCTTACGAGATCTTGAGAATCGTACAGCTCTAAAGAAATAGAAGAATTTAAGTCCTTCTCTTATTCCTGATAAACCAAGATGTAAAGCAGTTGCGATTTTCCGCCTATCTACAAGACATGGCTGCTTTGCCGCTCATTTGAAGCACATAGGTATCTTAAACGACCCTATTTGCCCACTTTGTAATTCTGGAGAAGCAATGGACAGGGACCATCTGTCCCGTTGTAGGGCTCTTCGATGTTCTACGGAAGAGTCGAGATATTGGGAGGCAAGATCGTTCCTTAGGCAATGACTTCGGTCTTTTGTTCTATGTTATATTGTCTATAATTTGTCTTGTAACTTTATAGTACTCTGTAACTTTTGCCTAGCCATTGGAAAACAAAATGAATAGCGAATTTTTAAAGTTTACGGATTATAAGTAGTGCAAAACTGTCACAAAACCAATTTTTTAGTGAATTAATATTTATATCGACGGAAGTGGTGGAATAAGTAATATATTTTGAAGAAATGAAATGAACGTTACTCTTTTTATTCCTTTTACGGCTATAATTTCAGAATAAATTTGTTGCATAAGGCTTTTTGCTTATGTATTTCATATGAATCAGGATATTTTAAAAATATAAAGACGAAATATGGTGCTCAAGGGAAAATATTGCAAAACTATTTTTACATCCTAATGTTTGATAATAAATCTTTTAAATGTTTTTTTTTTTTTTTTTTAAATAGCAGTCATAAATTTTGGCTTTAATCAATATAATCTTATTGATGATTTTACTATCAGTAGTTCAAATGTACATAAAACCATTATTAAATATAAATTTCGGAAACTTATATATCTATTTTATTGTGGAGATAAAAAAAAAGGTCTATTTGAAATAAAGAAAAAGGGTGTTACTTTTATTATTATTATTATTAATTTTTCATTCTTAATTTCCTATAAAAGTTTACCCAAAAAGTTTCATGTCGTTACTATTATTTATTTTTTTATTGCAGAACTGTATTTTCTGAAATTTAATGAAGAAGGACATTTTTACGTCATTCATTTTTATGAAAGGAAACTTTTTACCCTGAAAAAAATCTCTGCCTTATGTCCACTGTGTCTGATAATAAGCCATAACCCACAACCGAAAAATTAAAAAAGAAAAAAGTTATAAAACTAGTAAATGTATAAAGCATACCTCATGTTACCTCATAAAACGGACCTTGATATGATCAGAGTTGCTGGAGTCATAGACTTTGTTTCGATTTGCTTACAAGTGTGAACTGGCAACAAGAACAAGAACAACAACAACAACAACAAACGTACCTTAAGTGCACCATGTCTTCAAGCTAAAACTATCCAAACCGAACAATATGTACAAGGACACAAGAAGGAATTAAAATTTTTATTTCAGAAGCAAGAAACTGCGATTCCAATTATATGAGTTTTCTTTTAATTCTAGAAAGTGCCCCATATTATCACAAGTTGGAATCCTAATACTTTTATTCTGAAAAGAACCAAAATAGGTTTTTTCCTACCTAGTGTAAATAATTACGTCTACAATAAACAACATAAAAACGAAATAAATACTAAAAAATAAAGATAATTCATAGTAAATAATGAAAAGTCGCTGTACACACCTATACATCAGGAGAAAAAGGAAAAAATTAATACAATTATTGCAAAAGAAAGTAAATTATAGTAAAAATTCAAGTGGTTCCACACCATTGGAAAATACATGTGAATTGTGACAAGTATTAGTACCAAATTACGTTAGAAAGATTCTGTAAGTCCCGAGTAACGAAGTGAGACAATTATCTGGATGCCAAATTTATCGTGGTTCTAGAGGACTTTAGTTCATGTCCATATAGTAGTAGAAAACTACCCCTGAAGAAAAGCCTTCCGCTACACCAGATTTTAAACCAGTTGACTTAATAATAATAATAATAATAATAAAAACTGGAATGAAGCTTTCCACTACACTATATCCGGTACCAATCTGCGCGAGGTCTTTGATGGCTGAAAATCGTAGACAAATTGACATGAGAAATTTTAGTGCTTCAAATTCCTGTTTCCTTATCCCGTTTGTATTCTAGAACTTAATTCTAAAACATTAAATACCAAAATATTTAATTGTATTATTATATATTTTTCTTAACAGTATTTTAGCACATTCAACATATCTGAAAAAACATCAAACAGGTTTTCTTTTTCTTTCTTTCTTTCTTTTTTTTCTTTTTTTTTTTTTTTTTTTTTTTTTAAGAAATTATATCGAGAGAAATGTAACATGTCTTCCTTGAATTTATGACATGTGTGTTCACACATCAGCCAAATCTCTTGCGAAATAAGTACTCCGGTAATAATGTTAAAACCAAACTATAGCTGGTTTACTATGGCATTGAATTGGTTATTATTTTTAGTTAATTATTTAAATTATATTGTACCTTTTAATTACAACTTGTGATCTGTCTGATTACATTACACATGTGCAAATTAAAGTATACTCACCTCGTATCTTACATAATAATTAAATATAAATGTTAAATAATGGTCTCTGAAGAAGAAAAAGAAGAAGAAGGAGAAGAAGAAAAGAGATGATCAATTCCATTTAAAACAAAAAGAAGTAGAGTCTACATAATTACTTACAGACAAAGAAATAAGTTTCAGTTTAAAAAAACTACAAGAAACAATCTAAAACTGCAAATATAAGAATACAAATAAAAAAATTCTTAGAATTAAAAATATATTTTATCTAAATAAACTACAATTATTCGATTCAAAGCAAATAAACAAACAAACAACCGCCCTCCTTTTTTTTTTTTTTTTTTTTTTTTGTTGTTGTTGTTGAAAAAATTATTTATGTATTTGAAAATGATATATATATACATAAATTTCCTAGCTGAAATTTTAAATAAAACAAAATATAATTCCAATTTATTTGAACATTCACATAACTTATTTTTTTGATTAAATTATATTATTTATTTTAAAACATTTATTTATCTATATTTTTTTAGGTTTAGCTGAAAGTTTAAGTAAAAGAAAATACAATTAATATTCTTTTTAATTTAAAAGTTCACACAACTTAAAAAATAAATAAATAAATAAATAATATTTATTGTAAAATATACATTTATCTATATATTTTATAAAATTTTACCACATAAAAACTAACTATATTTTAATGTCTTTCAAAATGCAGATATTACCCAAATATTTACTTTAATTTATAAATTTTGTCTGTTATATATTTTGATGATTTTAATTTTTTTAGTACAAATATATTCTAACGTTAAAAATATTTCTTTTTAAAAGTTTGCATTGAAGAAGACGGTTTTCTTTTGTTTGTTTACAAAACCCACACTTTATATTTTTGAATTTTCTTTTCCCCTGCAGAAATTCTACAGCTTCAGGGAATATAGTTACTTTTGCGAAAGTGCATGCAACATCTCAAAAGATTACAGCAGCTTTTTTTTTATATCTTTAAGTGTTTTGAAATTTCCGAGTTTTTTAAACGACAAATATTTAGGCAGAATATATTTTGTATTCACGAATATGGTTTTTTAATTGTTAATATACTATTTACAAATTTATGGATGCTAAAAATTTAATAAGTATTGCATGTTTTCATTTTTTTTTTTTTTTTGATATTTTTAACTACTTTGAAATTTCCGAGTTTTTTAAATGACAAATATTTAGACAGAATATATTTTTTTATTCACGAATTTCTATGTTAATATATTACATACTAACTTTTTATGCTAAAATTTTAATATGCATTGCATGTTTGCACTTTTTTTAAGAGAGTATAAATAGTATTTTATTGAATTAAAAAAATGTATATTATTAAACCTTTTTTTTTTTTTTTTTTTTTTTTAATCACAAAAAAAAAAAAAAAAAAAAAAAAAAAAGGTAATAAATAAATAAAAAATACTATGATAATTTGTATTTTGGCAATGCATGTATTATATTATTAAACATATATCTTATACTTTTTTTTCACTGCAAAATTACCAGTGAATAAAATAATAATATTCAAATAATAATATTTTCTTTGAGAAATAAAATCCGTAACCGATTCGAAGTGATGATATCATGAAATTTGTTTTTTCTTTTAAATAATACCATAAATAATATCATTAAAATAATATCATTTAATGCCCATTATGACAACATATAATTATATAGTCACTCAAACAAAATTATTGTTTGGATATGCCATCTCATTAGTAACTGTCACTTACAAAATTAAACTAACAATTTAAATTCGTTAAATCACGTTTCCTACTTATTTACATCAATCGTGTTTGAAAATACGCCCATTAAGCGGTAGTATAGTTATTATTTAAATATTACGTTTTGTGTTGCATTTAACAAATTTTAGAATTAGTTATAGTGCTAACTTTAGAATTAGATAATATAACAAGGACATGTGATAAACCACGCTTCTTTTACCCTACGTCTTGATTTTGAAATACTTATAAATATATCTAAAACCAATAATATTTGTAGCGCTTTATTTATATAAAACCTTTATAAATTATTTATTATGCTATTATCATCTAAATTAAGTATACGGTTATAAATTAAATTATAATATTATTTAAATGGGAATTACTACTGTCTGTTTAGTATGTTATTACACTTGTCGGTAAAAATACTAATCTTTTAAACATTCCTTGTGCTAACTTTAGAATCAGATAATAAAGCAAGGACATGTGAGAAATCGTAATTCTTTTACCCTACGTCTTGATTTTAAAATTTTTACCCTACGTCTTGATTTTCAAATTCTTACCCTACGTCTTGATTTTCAAATTCTTACAAATATACCTGAAACAAATATTATTTGTAAGCACTTTATTTATATAAAACCTTTTCTAAATAATTTACTATGTTGTTATCATTTAAGTTAAATATACGGTTATCACTTAAATTGTTATATTATTTAAAGTGGAATTACCACTGCATGTTTAGTATGTTTTTACACTTGTCGGTAAAAAGGCTAATCTTTTAAACCTCCCTTGTACTAACTTTAGAATTAGACAAAAAAGCAAGGACATTTGAGAAATCGTGATTCTTTTACCCTACATCTTGGTTTTCAAATTCTTATCCTACGTCTTGATTTTCAAATTCTTTTAAATATACCTGAAACCAATAATATTTGTAGCACTTTATTCATATAAAAATCTTTTCTAAATGATTTATTATGTTATTAACATTTAAGTTAAGTATACGGTTATAAATTAAAATATTGTATAATTTAAATGGAATTAACACTGTCTGTTTAGTATGTTATTACACTTGTCGGTGAAAATAGTAATCTTTTAAACTTTCCTTGTGCAATTTTATATTAATAATTATCGGGTTCTAATTAAAGAATATGTAGTTTGTGTATGAAATATACGCGTATTCTGTAAAATTGCACAAATATAGTTCCCTGCTGCTGGACTTTATAATGCTGGATTTTAAATTACATAATGGCACCTTTGACTTGGCACCACTCCAGGTTCCATATAAAAACTTATACTTCCATTTAATATTTAAAAATTGAACTGTATTAGGTTTGTTCAGTAAAGTATACATTCAAACAACCATTCTTATGGTGGCATTATTACGAACATTCTTATAGTTTTTGATAGATTTTTTTACAGACTGAAATCTTTAAATTACGTCTTCTCCGTTTGTGATTTTCATATAAATTCATGATTTTCAAAATGCTAAAAGCTCTACAGATATTAACAAAAATACTTTTTTTTTTTTTTTTTGGGGGGGGGGGGGTTAATAGAACCTACTTAAAAGAATCAGGAATGGATTTTGTAATTTATTAATAAGTTTTGAGAAAACAAATTAAATTTTGAGTTTTTATGTTAAATTTTCAAATATAGATATATATATATGTGTATATCGTGATTTGTGATCTTCTTTTTATTTCTATTATGTTTCTTTTAACCCTTTCAGTTGAAGTGTTCCCGCTGATGGAACACCTAATTTTAATTCTCAAGTGCAAAAACTCATCCCGGTATTTTTTAGCAAAAATTTACATTAATAATATAACAGAAAAGGCCTTTTTTTTAACCTGAAAATTGAAAATTTCTTTTATTTTAATTTTGTTCGTAAATTCCAGTGGCAGTGTAATTTAAATGATCCGAATTACCCTGCGCCGCAAAGGGTTCCCAGACAGCACATCGCCTCCCCAGGATATCTTCAAGATGTTTTCTGGATGAAAAGGCATCCCAGAAACGTCCTTAAGATGTACTGTGGATACGTTAAGACTAACTGTGCTGTTAGGGTTAAAGATATTCTAAAATTTATCTCTAATTCTTTTACATAGGTTCTGTACATCCAAAAGTGCAGTCGATAACAAAAGTGTCCGAACACTAGCAAAAATTCCTATGTAAAAAAAGTATACGTCATACGGCTTTGTTAAATAAATCCTTAACGAATCATGCTCTTACACTGACTAAGAACAGGATTCGACAAGGATTTATTTAACAAAACCGTATGGGGTGTACTTTTTTTACATAGGAAATTTTGCTAGTGTTCGGACACTTTTGTTACCGACTGTATATCAACACTTTTTTTAAATAACTGTAGAAGATATAGCAATTTGAAGATCACGAATTCATGAAAATGTGCAGCCTGAGGAAACGCAATTTAACGATTTCAGATCTGTAAAAAAACGTAAGAATTGTTACTTGAATTTATATATTGTATTCGACAAGCCTAGAACATTTCAATTTACAAATAAGAAAGGAAAAAATAAGCTTTTATAATAAACCTTGAGTGGTGCTATATCAAAGGTGCCAAGTCCTTTAAGCATTTCAGAGAACACAATAAAACGAGCTGTATCCCTTTAATCTATCTGCATTAACTACTCATCATCAGGATTTATATCTACAGAAATGTCGAGTATCGTAATTAAATTATGTTAAAATAGAAAAGGATTGCCTGGTTGCATAAATTATGAGATTGTACATCCATCAGATATGAATGCTATCTTCTTAATAAATATTTTTTTCAAAACGTGCCCACTTGGAGACCTATCCATTTCACCCATTTATCAATTAATCCAGTAGCATTTTTTTTCCCCACACGGCTTTTTGAAGAGTATTTTTTCTCTTTAATAATCGCAAATTGCATATTATTATAAAATGCCCTGCAGAGGAAATGGCGTGAAAAGAAGGCTAGTACAAGTAAGTATAATGCTGTAGGAGACATTTAAAATGTCTTCCGCTCTAAAACTGAAATTACATTAAATTCTTAGTTGTAGTACGTTTATTCTGTTGTATTGTTAATTCAGAGTGAGGTGTAAAGGAGGAACACCGGTGATGACGTGCAGGGCATCAGTGGAGATAGTTTTATAACCCCGTGACAGCTTCCGCTGGTTCATACACCCAGCAAAGAACTTTACGCATGCATTAATTAATACTAACATTAACTCATTCTCTCCTACAACCCCTGTGGCGATATGTACAGATGGAACTAAGACAGTTTATGGTGTGGGTGCCGCATTTTGCGCCTTTGTTGACGGGGTCTTGGTTCATCAGTGGTCCTCTAGGCTTGGGGATTGTAACACTGTTTTCCAGGCTGAGATTTTCTCTATCAGCCAAGCAATTTCTTGGTCAATTTCCTATTTTACCAATTCGAAAATTTATATCTACAGTGTCAGTCTCTCAGGTCTTCAGGCTCTAGCTCGCCACAGGAGTAACCATCCTATTATTCAGAAAATCAAATTAGATCTCCTGTATAAGCCCGATACTTTCTCTTTAGCTCATGTCTCCGCTCACAGGGGCGTCGCAGGCAATGAAATTTCAGATCTCTTAGCAAAAACTGCCGCTAAAAAGGAAGCAGCGGATTTCGTTCTGGCCCTCCCCCCCCCCTTACATCAAAAGATATCTTAAAGCACTACTAAAGAAAGAATGGCAGCTATACTGGGATACATCTCCCAAAGGTAGATTTACTTTTAACCTCCTCCCAAAAGTGTCAAATTATAACTTTCCCCAGCCATAACAGCCTTCTTAACGGGTCATGGCCCGTTCAAATCACATCTTTACAAGTTTCATTGCTCGCGCACTCCACATTGTGAGTGCGGGTCTGTGTGTAATGCAAATCATTACTTTTTCTCATGCCCACTAACTCATGATTGGCGTATCCTTATCCCAGCTAATAAACCTAACGACTGGCTTTTTAATATCGTTACCCGGCTTCCCCTACGTCAGAAACTAACTAGAATCTATAACTTCTTAACGCATCTTTCCAATTTGACCAACACTTTTTTCAATCTTCCAAGGCAGTTACAACTTTTCTCTTGGAGGTCCATATAATTTTTCAACACAAGCCTTTCCATGCGAGGGAGCAAGGCTCCGTTCTTCTTTTTATATTCTTGTTACCTTGTCACTCTCTGTCGTGTGAAAGCTCCACTTTGGCGACCTCTGTAAATTTTTTTTTCTTTTTTTTCTGTTTATGCCAAAAACAACGGAGGAGGTTTAATCTTTAGACACGGGCTCTTTTGAATCTCCACAATGCCATCGGAGTCCCTCTCTAAAGATTGAAATCACTCAAAACCGCTGCATAGTGGTGAGCGGCACCTTCCGTCTTAGAATCTTAGAATTACATTAAATAAAAAAAAAAAGTAGTATTAAAAATGCGGTGTAGAAAAGAAGCAGATACTAATAATGCTACGGTAACTATTAAAAATGTTGATAGCTCTAATCATTGGTCATTAATAGAGTTCATGTTACTAATGTTTGAGAATATTTTTCGAAAATTATTACTTTTTATGTTATGTAAAACGCAATTAATATTTTGATAACAAACATGCCATGCAAATTTTATGTTTAAATCTCCATTTGTTCTGTAGTTGAAGATAAGCTGCACTCCATTGATCGGATGTATAAAACGTCTGATAAGTACTATATATAAAATTTCTTGCATAGAAATTTACATAAAATGCTTAAAATGAAGTATTTTGCCTTTTTAATAGTAAAGAAATTATGCAAATATGTTAAGGATTTTTTTTTTTTTTTTTTTTTTTTTTTGTAGACCGGGTTAGATTTTATTGAATTTTGTTTGGACGCGGATAGTCCATACGTTTAAAATGATAAATGGGAAGGTGAACACGGTGGACAAAGAAAAAAATATATATACTGCCTTCATCTAGAATGAATAAATGGTCATTTAATAAATCAGTAAATTAGAAATATAGATTTCTGAACCATGCGCATGAGCCACGCCATAAACTGAATAGACGAAATGATCAAGAATTTCTAGTCTACAGATCTTTACATAGTGAAACAATATTCTGAATCTTTTGTATTGCCAGAAATTTTCTCTTGATTTTCTAGAATTGGGTCATAAACCAAGATTATAGTTGCTGAAAACCGCCTTTTGTATTCTCATTTATTTGCTGAGACTTTTAAACAACTTTCCTCTCGATGATATAGGCAAACGCTCTAGAATTCTGATAAGGGTTTCTAGAACTCGCTTTCAATGTGGACTAGGATTTGTAAGGATGCCATGGAACTATTTCTTTTAAATCAACAATTTAGATTCTAGGTGTCAGTTACAGAATTTTTTCTTAGTGTAAAGTTCTCTGTTTTACAGTCTGAGAGCTTCACTCACTATCACCAAGTTCCTGAACACGTGTTTAATGTTGTAAAATGATAGGTATTTATAATAATAAAAGTCTTTCATTTACTATAACGTATCAGTAATACAAACATCTATTTTGATATATTCCGATACCGTATACACAAGTTATACATTGATAATGTCGGTGTTATAAATCTTACTAAAAAGATGGGTAAATATAATTGTAGAATATTTTCATAACACTTTAATTATGTTTATTTAAAAATACATATATTATCTTTTTATTTTCCGAACATACATATGTAAGGAAAGTATTGTAAAGTCAAAAAATCATCTTTGATATTTTGATGTTTCTTTACTTTTTGAGGTCCCCTGCGTTAGTTTTTGCAATTTTTACAATGATGTATGCAGAGCTGCCAACCTAATCCGTCAAATTGTTAGTTCCACCCATTTTTCTACACCACTTATTTTTTAAAATACAGTTCCCGCCGCTTATTAAAATCACATTCGTTCTGAGCCAAAATGATTTTATTAAGCGGCTGATTTTTATATCCGGCGAACGATCCTGCCCTTAAGGAAAAGGTATTACTTCTCTGAATTTCGAAAGAAACTTCAAAAGATAACTAGTAATATAATTAGTAAACAATATTAATTAATCTTTGGTAGATAATTAACTGTTTCTTTGATATAAGTAAATTAAACGCATTGCAAGTTCCCGTGCACTTTCGTTACAGGAAAATCATCATTATTTTACCAAAAGTTGACGCTACGCCTATAAATTTAAAATCTTTCCGTTTAAACCTCATGAATTATAGTAATTTCAAAATAAGAACTAGAAATTGCCTTCTAATAATAAGACAAAAAAAAAAAAAAAAAAATTTCAAAGAAATTTGTATTTTATTACTGCTCTTTAAAAAATACGTTCCTTGAAATTCTTACGGAGATAAGTTGCGGGGCGTGTTTAATTTGTAACTGTACTGCAAGTATAGAATCTTGAACAATGAGCGACAACGAAGGGTTTGTTGTGCTTTAATTTCTTTTTCTATTAAAAAAAATCACAATGTAAATAAAAAATTTTTAGTGAGCATAAATGATATTTTTGGCTGATGAGGATATTTTTGAGTTTATTAACCGGCGATGCTGATTTTATTAAGCGGCAGTTTTAAAAGTAGTTTGTATTGATTCGATTCCGGTCCTGGCGAGTTGATCAGATTAAACGGCTGATTTTAGTAACCAGTGATTTTATTAAGCGGCGGTTACTGTATTTGTTTTCATAATTCATCGTAAATATATTTGAAGAAAATTACTCGATAAATTCAGTGGTGTAGAAAAATGGGCGGTACTAACAATTTGCCGGATTAGGTTGGCAGATCTGTGTATGTATGTATGTGTATGCATGTGAGTGAACACGATAACGTCTAAACGCTTTGTTCTAATGAGCTGAAAAATTGTACATATATTATAGGTCACTACAGCACAAACTCCATTGATTTTGGTTAATCTAGCACTTATACTAGTTGTTTTACAGAAACTAATTAAAAATTCTTTAACGTTATTGCCTACCGGACCAAAATTTTAAAAGCTTGTTAGCGTCTAAAGGACTTATTCAATTGAGCAAAAATTTTATACATACATTATGGGTCACAGTTGCACAAACTGTATAGATTTTCATGAATCTAGCGCTTATATTGTTTTTACAAGGACGTAAAGAAAAATTCCTCGCCATTATGGTCTATGGGCACGAATTCTTTAAAGTTCGATAGTGTCTAAACGCCTTATTCGATTGAGCTTAAAATTATATGTTATAGTTTACCTAGCACGAACTGCATAGATTTTGGTGATTATTGAACGAATAGCTTTTTTATAGGAACACAACGGAAAATTCTTTATCATAATGCTCTATGGACTTAAATTCGTTAACGTGCGATAGTGCCTAAACTCCTTATCTGATTAAACTGAAAATTTATATACACTTTATAGATTACCGTCACACCAACTATATGGATTTTAGAGAATCTAGCACATTATTATTATTATTATTATTATTATTATTATTATTATTATTTTTAATAGGGTCTTAAAGAATAATTATTTATCATTGTGGCTTATGGGCTTAAATATTTAGAGTGCTACAGCGTCTAAACGTTTAATTTTATTGAGCTGTAAATCTATATACTTATTATAGGTCACCGTCGCACAAACTGTATAGGTCTTGGTGAGTCTAGCACTTACAGATTTTTGTAGGGACACAACGAAAATTTCTTTATCATTAAAATCTATGGGTTCAAATTATTTTAACACCAATAGTGTTAATTGCAACAATATACTATGTAGAGGAAAATAATAAAATTCCTTATTAAAACACAAATAAACTACTTCATCAGAAACGCCAAAGAAAAATATTGGAAATGCATACAGCTGCTTCGGTAGCCTAAAGCGTACCGTCTTCAGTGCACAAAGGATTCTGAATGAGGAGAAATGCTCGTATATGTAGGAGAGGGGCCGGATTTAGTTCAACCAATAGGATTACGGGAAAGGTGGGGAGAGTGGCCAATAGTAATTTAGGATAGTTAGCTGTGTAAACAGTAGAAAAATTAAGAAAATGTGGACTGAATATAAAATTTCCAACACTCAGACAAATAGGGAATAGCGAAATCACAATTTACAAGGTTTTTAAAATTTTCATAAATATGAAAAGCTTTGAAGAAATGGAGTTCATGAATGGATTTAGGTCTGCAAATTATTTTAGCTGAATTAAATTTAAAATTATGATTTTCCTCCCAGCAATGTTTAGAAATATCCGATTTATTGGTTTCTTGTTTGCGGACGTAATTCATATGTTCTTTTAGACGAAATTTAAGACTGCGTTTAGTTTGGCCAATATATGATAAACCACACTGACAGGAAATACTATAAATACCTCAAGAATTATGCATATCAATGGGATCTTTTAGCTGAGAAAAGATAAGTTTATTGGAAGGCGAAAATATTATTTTAAAATCATTTTGTTTGAGAATTTATAATTTTATTTGAGAAATCTATGGTTTGACTGGATTTAGGAAAATAGGGTAAGACAATACTGTTATTAGAAGAGACTGATTTAGCAGACGGAATAAGAGGGCGTTGTAATTTTTGGATAGCTTTGTTTATAATGGAAGGGTCATAACCTCTGTCAATTGCAATGACTTTCAGGTATTTAATTTCAGATTTTAATAAAATAGGATTTGAACAAATATTAACTGCACGGTTTACAAAAGTATAGAAAACAGCCATTTTTTGGTTAGGTGGGTGACATGAACGCGCATGGGGAGGAAGGGAGACAGCAATTTTTTTTCGATAGGCGGTGGTTGAAAATCCATTTACAGTGCTAGAGAAGAGGGTATCAAGAAATGGAAGGGAGCCATTATTTTCTATTTCATATGTAAATTAGATATTATGGTCAATTGAATTGAAAGTTTCTAAGACATGGTCAATATTGTGATGAGATATGTCGATAAGCGTGAAGGTGTCGTCAACATAACGGGTCCAAAAAGGAAAGGATATTTTCTTAAAAAGCTTGCTTTCAAAATAGTGCATGTAAATATCTGCGAGAATTGGGGATAGAGGGGAACCCATGGCTAAACCTTCAGACTGACGATAGAATTTATTTTGAAAAGAAAAAGTGGTTTGTGATAAACAAATGCGGTAAGAGAGATTAATTCTTGTATTTCAAAAGATGTGAAATGAAACTATTTTAATCTATTTTCGAGACAGCAGAGGTCGGAACTTATTGGAACATTAGTGAAAAGAGATTTTACATCAAAAGAAAACAATAGTGAGATTAGTGTGAGGGCAGTTTTGAATTTTTTTTTGCTAATTTTATGGAATTCTTAACAGTACAACTATTAGCAGCAAGAAGGGGAGCAAAAATTGTGGTGAGATTTTAGCTAAATTATAGGAAGCAGTACCGATATTAGAGACTATGGTACGAAATGGAATATTGGATTTGTGAACTTTTGGTAAAGCATAAAATCTAGAACAATTAGCAATAGAAGGGATAAGATGAGATTTAGTCGAGTCCAATAACAAGGGGCAAGATTTTACAGCAGATTTAATTTTATTTAACTCTTGAGTAGAGGGGTCACGGGGCAGAGGAATATATGGGCCATCATTAATTAATTCGGTAATACTTTCAATGTATTGTTTTTTATCCAAAATAACAATCTGACCACCTTTATCAGCTTTAGTAATGATGATATTTTGCTGTCTCCCTTCCTCCCCATACGCGTTTATGTCACCCACCTAAACATAAAATGGCTGCTTTCTATACTTTTGTAAACCGTGCACTTAATATTTGTTCAAATCCTATTTTATTAAAATCCGAAATTAAATACCTGAAAGCCATTGCAATTGACAGAGGTTATGACCCTTCCATTATAAACAAAGCTATCCAAAAATTACAACGCCCTCTTATTCCGTCTGCTAAATCAGTCTCTTCTAATAACAGTATTGTCTTACCCTATTTTCCTAAATCCAGTCAAACCATAGATTTCTCAAATAAAATTATAAATTCTCAAACAATATGATTTTAAAATAATATTTTCGCCTTCCAATAAACTCATCTTTTCTCAGCTAAAAGATCCCATTGATATGCATAATTCTTGGGGTATTTATAGTACTTCCTGTCAGTGTGGTTTATCATATATTGGCCAAACTAAACGCGGTCTTAAATTTCGTCTAAAAGAACATATGAATTACGTCCGCAAACAAGAAACCAATAAATCGGCTATTTCTAAACATTGCTGGGAGGAAAATCATAATTTTAAATTTAATTCAGCTAAAATTATTTGCAGACCTAAATCCATTCATGAACTCGATTTCTTTGAAGCTTTTCACATTTATAAAAATTTTCAAAACCTTGTAAATTGTGATTTCGCTGTTTCCTATTTGTCTGACTGTTGGAAATTTTATATTCAGTCCACATTTTCTTAATTTTTCTACTGTTTACACAGCTAACTTTCCTAAATTACTATTGGCCACTCTCCCCACCTTTCCCGTAATCCTATTGGTCGACCTAAATACGGCCCCTCTCCTATATATACGAGCATTTCTCCTCATTCAGAATCCTTTTTGCACTGAAGACGGCACGCTTAAAGCTTCCGAAACAGCTGTATGCATTTCCAATATTTTTCTTTTGGCGTTTCTGACGTAGTAGTTTATTCGGGTTTTAATATTCCAACGCCAAGTCTCCTGTTATTATTAATAAAATTCCTTATTACAATTTTCTCTTTTGAATTTTTAATGACTTCTCTTACATTAATTTATTTATACAACTGTTAATTACTTAATGTTCGGAAAGTCGAGTGGAATCACTCTAGATTTTATTTATTTATTTGCTTATTTATTTGTTTTTTTACATCAATTGTTATGCATTTCATATTATAAAAAGATTTTTTCTCGCATTAATTTTTATTTAATCCAATTTAGAGAATATAAATTCGTGAACTATGCTATAACTTAACATTTACCACCATTATCTTAGTAACAGCTTATGCTATTTTAACTATATATAAATTAGCCCGATGCCCATTAGGGGCAAATAGAGTCTGATGATATAGCGGAAATATTATGCTAAAACAGGATGTGTTAATTCTATAATCATCATTCAATTTCTGACCTTATTAACTGCAAATGAATAGAGCAAATTTGTTAAAACTGTTAAATATAATTTTTTGCGATCGATTTAAATATAAACGCATGGATTATTTACTAATTTAAAAATGTTTATTTTATATAAACATAATAGTGTTCAAAATTTAAGTACGTATTTTAGTGACAAACGCTAGCTTTAAATATTTTAGTTTTGGTAATAATTAGGGAATATGTTTTAAACTTCAGATTATTTTTTTTAAACTTTCAAATTTAACTTCTTTTAAGCTCAAATCATAGACTATAGGTTTATTCCATAGGTCTGTGGAATAGTTATTTTTATAAAACCTCATTTATTTTTTAATGTGAATGTTTAGAAATTAATGAATCAAATGTTAAAACAGTTGAATGGAATTTTTATAAGCATGAGTAATTTTATAGCGACAATATCGCATTAAATATGCGTGTGGGAAAAATCGGCATGAAGTCATTAATAAAGGCAGAACCACAAATAATTGAAACGAGGTCACAGTGACTATTCAAAACTACTTGTTATTAGTATAGCAGAGGAGAACATTTTTGCTCTTCGTTCTAAAGAAAATTGAAGATCACATCGTTACCTAAACAAGGGCTTTAAATACTTTTTTATTTCCACGAAAGTTGTAAATGAAAAACAAGACTAAATTGCAACAAAAAGGATCTAAATTACTCAAGAATTGTTTCGTTACTCTGCAGCATTTGGACATAGATACTATGTGGATTCTAACAATTAGAAAATGGTTTTAGGTAAATCCTTTTTATGCTGAACATTTTTTTTTTTTTTTTTTTTAAGCTGGTTGATTACGCTTGGGATCTACAACTGGATGAAATAACCTACTTTTGAGATTTTTCCAGAGGGTTTTAGCATATATTTACACGTGTTTCGAAGACAACCATGGAAAACGTCGAACTACTTGGTCACTAAATTCGACATGCGAACTGAAACCGGTAATTCTCATCTACTGGCACAGAAAAGATAATTTCTGAAACACTAGTGAGGCCTATTTCCTTTTAAAGAAAGAAAATTAAATATTCATTGATTCGCACATAATAAAGTATAGTAGACCAAACTATAAAAAATGCGCATTACCGTCTAAGAAACAGAGCAAGATAATTAATTGATGACGGCAAAACAATCATTATTAATTTACTAATTAGAAAAGTGAACTGAAAATCGAAAAACAGAAAAGAAAATCAAATCAATATAATTTAATAGGTAAGCCAACTTAGGAAGCTGTTAAGTAAAAGATAATGGAATAAGAATCTCATTTTATGCCTGAATTTATCGAAGAAATTATTGTTTATTTTCTTTAGATGAGTTAAAACCATCTTATGAGAAAACAACTCAGAGATATATCATTCGTATGATTGAATGTAAAACAGAGGAGAAAATACCAAATGTTACAAAAAAAAAAAAAAAAAAAAAAAAAAAAAAAAAACTTTAAAAAACTTTACGGCGAATATTCTAGAACACTGTACTTATTTCTACAGAATATTCTATATGAAATATTGCAAAATAAAATATGTGTACTTGTACTTATATTGTATCTTTTACTCCCTTTTTAACTCTTTACAACAAACTTTAAGGTGCTACATTGGTTTCAAAAGCTAAAAAAAAAAAGCATATTTACTCTATTTTTTAAAAATATACTAAGTAAAAAATTTCATTCAAATCTTTATGCATATAAAAGAGCAACTTTCTAACAAAGACTATGTCGAGTAAATACACCAAAGATTGTGTTGCTTATGCATTTAATTCTGTCATAACTTTTTTTTTTTTTTTTTTTTTTTTTTTAACCTTTGCTAAACAATAGTCAATTCTATTTTAAAGAAAAGTGCCAAATTTCAAGATAAATGCATTTGTTTTCACGATTAATGCATTTGTGCGCCGATTTTCTAAAAGACCTTCAGAAATCTAGACTCACGTATGATATTGTCAAACTTTTTAATAAGAATTTTATAAAATAGTGTGTAAGTATTCCTCTTTCATTTACTCAAAATTTTGAATAACAATTTTATTTCTTGTGATAAAAAAATAGTGAAAATATGCTTTTTTTAGAATTCGAAACCGATGCAACTCCATTAAAGTGTTTATGGATTCTCTTCTACACATATTTTTATCTCCAAATTATTTTTAAAATTTGACAAATATTTTTTCAGCATCACTTTGTAAATACTATGCCACAAATGTTATCAACATCATTAGAAGGAATTGAAAACGCATAAAACAACTGAAAATGTACCTGTAATGAATCTAAAATTTCTTCTATGTCTAGTTAAAAAAAAGTCTTTTCCATAGAACATTTTCAAGGGAAACTCTGACTGTATATTCTAGAGATATCTCACTATTTTACATAGATAACGTCTTCCATTGCATCTGAAAAATACCGGCTAATTACTTACTTTTAAAGTTTTTTTTTTTTTTTTTTTTTTTTAATAAAAAGAAAAATAGTATCAGATGTTATTATTATTATTATTATTATTTAATATCTCTTGCGCATATATATATCTTCGTGTGTGTATATATAATTCACAATTATAATAATAATTTTCAGAGATCTGCACATTTGATGAGATACAGCACTTTCATTTTATTTATTTGTTTTTTTTAATATCACGTAAAACAAAACTCCTAGTATGATGCGTTATCTAAAAAAAATAAATAATAAACTTATATTTTTGAAGTAGGAAAATAAAATTTCCTATTCAAACTTAACCTAGCTTAAATTAAAGCGTATGCTCTAAAATATAAGGTAGACTGCAAATTTGCGCATCACATTCTCCCCCCCCCCTTATGGATTAATATATTACCCTAGAAGCTTTCTCTCTTTCTATAAAAACAAACCAAACACAAGCTGTAGCACGAAAACATTGTTCTGAGTGAGAATGTTTGACTGTTGAAAAGTAGGTATTGAGATCGAATTCTTGCAAAGACGTTTTGTATTTCATTCTCATTTAGTTAATTATTTATTTTTTTTTTTTTCAAGTGAATATTATTTTTTACATTTTTAATTAAATAAAATTATTATTTTAAAAGGAAATATGTATTCTATTGAAAAGGATTTTCGGCATGGACAATTAAATAATTTTGTTAATTTTTAACATTTTTTTTTTTTTTTATTATTATTTAAAAGAAGACAATAATTTAAGGGGAAATAATTGTATATTACATTTAGATACATAACATTTTGTTAATGATTTGTGCTACTGTTTTATGATTTTTTTTTTTTTTTTTTTTTTTTTTTTACTATTTTTTATCGATGTTACTAATAGCAAGTGTGGATTGTCTGCTTCGTATTGTGTCATTATAGTACATGTAATTAATCACATGAAAAATGCTGAAATAAAAACAACTGTTGCTCAGCTGTACGAAGTCGTATTTAATTTTTATTACAGATATTTTATTAAACAACTGTCAAATATGTTGGTGTCGTAGGAAATGCTCATAAAATTGCGCACAATGCAATTTTTCTTAAAATGATTTCCTTACATATCAAGAGACTCGGCAGAGTCTTAAGTGACGCAAGCGCAAAAACAAACGAACGCCACGACACTCAGCGGAAACGGAAAAACGAGCGAAACTGCGACACTTATATATACAGGAATTTTTAGATCAAAGAAACCGCTGAAAGCCGACGCTTAATATCTCAGGATATATGGGAGGTTATGTTCTGATATTTTCAAAATAGTCTTTCACCTTCTGTCTGATCCTACCCTGAAATCGCTACATTTCTGCGTGCAATATATTTCGAGATATGAATTGGCTCATTTAAATTGTAAATGGGCGGCGTACGTAAGGAACAAATTTTTCTCGAATATGGCTCGACCGAATGTCGTTTAATTGATATATGATATTAATCGCTTTTATCTGATGTGCCTGACATCTCCCTTTTCCCAAGGAAAACTCTTGTTTTTTTTATAACTCAGTTTAAAAATCGAACTATTTTTTACTCCGAAAATACCGTGATGCGGCAGTTTCGTGGACGAATACAGTCTTCTTTTCTATCTGAAATACTCAATATCAAATAATCATTTTGGCTCCCTCTATCGGGAACTGCGTCAAAAATAAACACAAAATATAAAAAAAAAAATTATTTTTTTAATATATATATTAAATTAGTTATTTATTTAGGTACTTGTATTTTATATGACATTTGTTTATCAAAAATATTCATTGTATTTACGTTGTTTTCATGCTGATACTTTGTTAACTTTCAAAATTGGTTTTATTTTAAAAAGTGATTGCCACAACAAAAAAATTTTTCTTTATTTTCATAAAAATGACAAATAATATGATAATCATATGCAAATATTTGTAATTTTTTCAAAATTAGGTGATAAATCACTTAAACTACGGATTGAAAAAATTCTTAAAACAGAATTTGAAAATAATTAATTTGCTCATTAAGTTTCTAGTATATATATATAAATTACAAAATGTTAAGCTATAATAAAATTTTGAATAGATTAAGATTTTTTAAAATTAAATTCATAACAAACTATACTACTAAATATTTACCAGTATAAAAATTTCACTTTTTAAAGATTTTTCTATTATTATTTATTTTTCTCTTTTAAATCAAATCTATACCTAAAAAATTATTCGCGTTTCTTTCTTTCTTTCTTAAATTTAACAGTAGGGAGGTGGCATGAATATAACAATAAAACTACTCCAGAAAAAAAAAGAAAAATATCCTCCTTAACTCGTATATACTTATTTCTTAGATATAATAGTGATATAAAATAAACTTTAAATTACCATACATCTGCAACTTTTAAATTAGAAATTAATAATAACATTGTAAATATTGTACACACTATTCTAAAAAATATGGCATAAAACTTTGTGGATTTTTTTTTTTTTTTTTTTTTTTTTTTTTTTTTTTTGTGAATGATATCATTCAAATTATTAAATGACATAGAGGTTCAAATAAGAATTCAAGGATGTTTATTTCCATTACAATGGATCTTTTTATTTTTATTTTTTACTATCACATATTTTTTAAAAACCTCTGTTATTCATTATTTAGTACAACATATTGTTCTGAAATTTCTGTAAGTACTTGTTTATTTTTTAATATAACTTTCCTATACAATATCCATAAAATCTTAAATGTGTTACGATGTAAACTGAGGCAATTTTAAGCTTTTAATTAAACACAAAAAATTAAGTAAAATTATAATATGTATCTGTTTTCACTTTGTAAAACTAATCTATTAATCAGTTTAAAAACTTTAAAGTCGTGGCCAAACCAAGAATAATAACGATTAATACTTATACTAAATTGTTACAGTAAACATTGTTACAGTAACTTGAGTTTGCATTATATTATAAAAATCGTAAAGGCAAATTCTTTGCGAAAACAACTTTAAATTAAACTGATTTAAACTCAAACTGAAAAAAAATTCACAATTTTTTTCTTTGCAGCACATGGAGGGATTTTGAATAGAATTGTGGACTGTATGGTTTTAAAAATCGCTGGTTTAAATTATATTAAATCATAAATCAGTTTAAAATGAATTTGAAGGACTCACCTTCCTTTCAATTGAATTAATAACATCATATTTAAGAAACAATGAATAAAAGCTTGAATAAATAAACCGAGTTGAATACAAACATGAATTATTGACTTTATTTCAGCTCATACGTTAGAATGAATTCTTCTAGCTTACCGCAAGAAAACGCAACCAAAAATTCACAACAAAAAGAACAAACCAGAATAGGTCTGCAGAAACATAACTGCTTCACAGCAAATTGAAAAGAAATTATTTAAAGTATAACTAACAATTAATTGAAAACATAAATAAAATAAATAATAATAAAAGAAAAAAGAATTAATTTAGCGTTTAAAACACATTAAAATATCAATAAAAAGAATGAATTTAAATCAAAGTTTTATATTCTAAAGAGTCATAAAATTGCATAGTGCTGCCATCTATTGTCAAAATTCAGAGTTATTAGAATTCTGAACATTCTCCCCCACCGGGAGAAGGAGTGTCACTTTAGCAATAGGGCGTTGAATTTCACCACTCTGAGTCCAAATGCTGACTACACGAACTCTATTATCAGGTCCTGGATAGGTACGAATAATTCTACCCAGCTTCCACTGAAGAGGAATAGATTGTGAATCATGAATAGCAACCAAGTCCCCAACTTGAAGATCAGTTCGTGGAGTGAACCATTTAGGTCGATTTTGCAGGTGATGTAGATAGTCTCTAGACCATCGCTTCCAGAAGTCTTGCTTCATTCGCTGGATTAGAGTCCAACGAGAAGATAAAGTGAGATTTGGTGAATTTCCACTTTCTGGAATCTCAAGGAGTGGAAGTCCTATCAGGAAATGTCCGGGAGTGAGGGCTCTAACATCGGATGGATCTGAAGAAAGTGGCGTTAATGGTCTGGAATTTAAGCAGACTTCTATTTGACATAAAAGAGTAGTAAGCTCTTCAAAATTTAGAATGGTAGCCTTACAAGTTTTAATTAGGTGACTTTTCGTCAATTTAATAGCAGATTCCCATAGTCCACCGAAATGAGGGGAATATGGTGGGATAAAATGCCAATTGATGAAGTTGCTGGTAGCAAAATTTTGAACATTTTCAGAACTAATGATTCGAATTAGTTGCTTAAGATAGTTAGCAACTCCTCTGAAATTTTTTCCGTTGTCACTGAATATGTCTGATGGCAGTCCTCTTCTAGAAACAAATCGTTTTAGGGATGCTAAGAAAGCTGATGAGGATAAATCTGAAACAGCCTCTAGGTGCACCGCTTTTGTGCACATGCAGACAAAAACACAAATATATGACTTCAATTTAACTTTAGATCGAGGCACATTTGGTTTAGTGATGAGTGGGCCAGCAAAATCTAGTCCCACCTTTGAAAAAGGTCGAGTTGGAGTTATACGTTCGACTGGCAACTCACCCATAATTTGTTGGCAAGTTTGTTTCTTCAAACGTTTGCACAAAATACATTCATTGAGAATTCGACGAATGTAAGAGCGACCATTTAGTATCCAATACTTTTGTCTAATTAGGGAAAGAATCAATTGTGCACCAGCATGAAAATGTTTTTTATGATATTGCTCAACAATTAATTTTGTAATGAAATGATTTCTCGATAAAAGCACTGGATATTTCTGATCTTGATTAAGTGACTGATGTCTGGACAACCGTCCGCCAACTCTGATTAAACCTTGATCATCTAGAAATATATTTAAGGATAAATATTTGTTGTTGGTTGGTAAAGGTTGATTTTTCCTGAGCAAATTCAGTTCTACCGAAAACTCTTGTTCCTGAATCAATTTAAGAATATGTGTAATAGCACTTGAAACTTCAGGCGTACTGACAAGTCCAATACGTCTAGAATTACGATTACAACTACGAATGTTATAAATGAATCTCAAACACAATGCAAGGATTCTGCAAAGTTTTGAAAAAGAAGAGAATTTGAGTAGAAAATCAGGAAAGGTTTTATGACTAGATGTTGCAACATGACTTAAATTTTCTTCAGAATTTTTTGACTTAACATTTGAAGATTTGACTAGGAATAATGGTAACTTGACACTAGCACTAAGCCATTCAGGCCCAAGCCACCACAATTTGTGATGCAAAAGACTCTTCGGTAGAATGCCTCTTGAGGCACAGTCTGCCGGATTCGATGAACTCTCAACATAAGTCCACACTGCTTGTGGGACAAGTGATTTGATTTTGTTTGCTCGATTTGTTACGAACTGATTTCCTTTGGTTGGAGGAGATTCAATCCAATTTAAAGCAATTTGTGAATCGGACCACAAATAAATTTTATTTACATTAAAGGTTAAAGATTCTAATATTGTGGAACCTAATTGTGCAAGCAAGAATGCAGCACATAACTCAATTCTGGGAAGCGTGACATGTTTTAAAGGATTAACTCTAGTTTTTGCAGCGACAAAGTTAACTGAAATCTCACCTAGAGAAGATAGTGTCCGAAGGTATACCACTGCAGCGTAGGCCTTGCCAGATCCATCACAAAACCCATGGATCTCTATGTGGTTCTCTGGAGATGTTTCACAGTTCAGCTATCTTGGTATGCCAATGGACTTTAAGAGTTCAATTTCAGAATTAAATTCTTGCCAAGTTTTCAAAATTGAATCTGGGATTTGATCATCCCAAGCACACTTATCTTTCCAAAGCTCTTGCATCATGATTTTTAACATGATCGTGGTTGGAGCTAGAATCCCAAAAGGATCAAAGATTTGAGCTATCATCGATAGCAATTCTCGCTTGGTATGCACCGATTTGACGCCATTCAAATGAATTTTCAATAAGTCTTCTGCCGAATTCCAAACTAGGCCTAAGATTTTTTGGGAGGAATCTTCGGAAAATTTTACATTTTGCCTAGTGGATTTAAGATCTTCTGGTAGATTTTCAATGACTGCGGGTACATTGGAAGCCCATTTTCTAAGTGTAAAGCGTCCTTGATTTAAAACGTGATTTAGGTCTTTGACCAATTGTTTTGCTGCATCAATTGAATGCGACCCACCAAGATAATCATCCACATAAAAGTTCTCGAAAATTGACTGCGCAGCAATAGGAAATTCTGAACTATAATCTTTGGCTAGTTCGTGCAATGTCCTTATAGCCAGGAATGGGGCACAGGCTGTGCCATATGTTACAGTCAATAATCTGAAACTCGCAATAGATTCATGTGGCTGGAATCGCCAAAAGATTCGCTGAAAGTCAACATGTTTGGGGTTTACCAATATCTGTCTGTACATTTTGGCGATGTCTCCGGTTAAGGCTATTGAATATGTTCTAAACTTAAGAAGAAGTTTAAACAAATCTGGTTGCAACTTTGGACCTATTTCAAGAAAGTCGTTTAAAGAGTGGCCTGATGTTCCTTTAGCCGAGGCATCAAATACCACCCTCAATTTAGTAGTTGTACTATCTTCTTTCAAAACCCCATGATGAGGCATGTAAAAATAATCTTTAGAATCAATTTCAGAATTTGGGACTGGTTCCATATGATGTAAGTCAATATATTCTTGCATAAAGGCATGGTATTGCTCCTTAAGCTCATGATTTTTATTAAGTTTGGATTCTAACAAATAAAACCGTTTTACAGCATTTGATTGTGAGTCACCTAAATTTGGAACTTCTTTAAAGGGAAGATCCACCATGTACCTTCCAAACTGAATTCGTCTAACAGTTTTAGTGTATTTTTCTTCAGAACTGTGAATTGGTGTTGCATCAGGAAGGGACTCAATTTCCCAAAATTTCTGAAGATCATAAGTTAACTGAGCTGTAGCATGGCAACTAAGGACAGTTTTAGAATGCTGAAAATTGTTTACATGTATGACACCCGAGAGTAACCATCCCAATTTGGAATTTAAAGCACATGGAGTACCTTTAGGACCCAGAATAGATTGCCCCAAAATTATTAAGGGAAATAAATCTGCACCAAGCAAAATTTCAACTGGACTCGAAACATAAAATTTAGGATCTGCTAAAGATAGACCTTCCAAATGAGGCCATGAAGATTTTCGAACAACAAAATTAGGAAGATTTACCGTAACATTATTTACTATTAAAGCATTCACATCAAAGATTTCATTACTATAATAAGACTTTAAAATAATATTAACTTCAAAAAGAGCAGTTTCTGCAACAATATTATTTACACCCGAGATTCTATGATTTGTGGTTTTCATAGGTAAACCTAATTTTTTAGCACAAGAGCTGGAAATTAATGATTTTTGACTTCCTGAATCCACCATGACTCTACATGGCACAAACCTTCCAGTATTTGATTTTACAAAAACTATAGCTGTCGATAACAAAGTTTGACAACTCTCTTGGGTACTGGTTAAACAACTAGTGTTGACAAAGGATGGACTTTCAATGTTGAGATTAGTATTTTCAATAACAGGTGGAGAATTAACTTTATTTTTCTCGAAATGGAGAAGTGTATGGTGCTTAGCATTACACTGTCGACATTTTGTCGAAATCAAACATTTATTAACGAAATGATTACCACGTAAACAATTTATGCATAGTTTTTTACCCTTCACAATATTCCATCTATCTTCAACAGATTTTTTAAGAAAGTGTGGGCACTTGAAAAGTGCATGAGATTCCGAGCATTCTGAACAGATAGAATTATTGGATTTTATATCTGAATTAGATATTACAGCATTAGAAACAGATTTTTTAAATACTACTTTTTGTTTACTTTCAGATTTAGAATAAGTACTATCAACAATATCTTGCAAGCTTCTCGCTTGTTTTTCAAGAAACAAAATAAATTCATCATAGGTGGGAAAAGAATCACTATCTAAAGATAATTCCCATTGCTTCTTTAAATTATCATCCAATTTTGTTTGCAAATTATAAACAAGAATTAAATCCACAAATAAATTAAATTCAAATCCTAAACATTTCAAGTTACGTATTGCTTCATTACAGCTATCTAATAAATCTAGCATAGATTTCCGACAATTTGGTTTCAAAGATTTCGAATTAAAGAATTTGTTTAACTGGGCATAAGCTAGATTTTTTTTATTATCGAATCTAGAAATTAGTGTTGCCCAAGCTTCCTTATAACTTGCTTCAGTTATTGGAAAGCCTTTTATTAACTTATTGGCAGATCCAATAACAGACGCTTTTAAATATTGTAATTTTTGCAAATCGGAAAGCTGAGTGTTCTCATGAATAGTGGTTACGAATATTTGCTTGAAGCTTAACCAGTCTTCCAAATTGCCAGAGAAATGTGGCAAATCAAATTTTGGAAGGTGAATAGATTGCTTCGAAACAGAACAAGAATTTTCATTAACCTGTGTTACAACTTTAGTGTTCTGAAAACAAGAAAGTTCTAATCTTGACTCTATCTGATATTTTATACGAGTAAGTTTCTCTGTCCATTTTTCATTATCTTCAATTTCTTTTTTTAATTCATCTAAATCAGAAATAACTTCCTGAACTTCATTATTAATTTGTTCTAATTGAGTTTGCCTTTCAAGCAAATGACCTTTCAAAATTTTTATTTCTTGAATATCTAAAGGATCCGCTTCCAAAGCTTTTATCGCTTTGTTTTCAAATTTAGTCACTGACGACCGCATAATAGTTCTTTTTACTTTTAGTTTTTCAATTTTCGAAGCCATTAGAACAATTTTTTTTTTTTTTTTTTTTCAAGTTTGTAAAATATTAATTTTTACTAAAAGATTTCATAATTTAATATATCTCCGGCTCTAGACGGCCAAAAATATGGAGGGATTTTGAATAGAATTGCGGACTGTATGGTTTTAAAAATCGCTGGTTTAAATTATATTAAATCATAAATCAGTTTAAAATGAATTTGAAGGACTCACCTTCCTTTCAATTGAATTAATAACATCATATTTAAGAAACAATGAATAAAAGCTTGAATAAATAAACCGAGTTGAATACAAACATGAATTATTGACTTTATTTCAGCTCATACGTTAGAATGAATTCTTCTAGCTTACCGCAAGAAAACGCAACCAAAAATTCACAACAAAAAGAACAAACCAGAATAGGTCTGCAGAAACATAACTGCTTCACAGCAAATTGAAAAGAAATTATTTAAAGTTTAACTAACAATTAATTGAAAACATAAATAAAATAAATAATAATAAAAGAAAAAAGAATTAATTTAGCGTTTAAAACACATTAAAATATCAATAAAAAGAATGAATTTAAATCAAAGTTTTATATTCTAAAGAGTCATAAAATTGCATAGTGCTGCCATCTATTGTCAAAATTCAGAGTTATTAGAATTCTGAACAGCACAATATCTATTTGCATGCATTTTCAATTTATTTGGATGAAATGACACAAAGTAAACATTTCCATATATTTTACTTACAGTTTTGGATGGCGTGACGCAAAAGATAGAATAATTCATTGAAATAAATAAATTTCAGTACATAATATAAGCTGAATGAAAGTGATATATTTGACAGCGTATTTGAAAATTAAAAGCAATATTTCAATGTGCACACATACTTTAATATGCAAAACAAAATAATTGCAGTGAAATTTAAAAACAAATCATTTAATGTAACACCACTGCGTTACTGGAATTTCATATAATTTCTTTTAAAACACATGCTTTCATAGTATAAAAGATGTGAATGGAAAGGTATCAATGAGTAAATGCTATATATTATTTTATGTTGAAAATAACGTTTACACTGTAAATATAAATAAAAGGAAAAAGCAAATTCAAATAAGAAAATCTATGTATAATTTAATTAATATCAAAGCTTCGCTGAAAATTTGATATCATTATTTTTAAGACCCGTATTTCTAATTCTTATAGCCATAAAGTACAGTGCTGCGTCACAAACTTTTAACCCGTTAAGGGTTTTTTGCATTGATAAATAGATTACATCTAAAAATTTTTTAAATCTGGTTAAATATGAGTTTTATAAATCTAGTAATCCTCGACGAAAACCAAGTATTTAACAAAATAAACGTGATGAACAATATTTGACGGTGAAGATGATTGGAATGCAATTAATTGTGATCAATCTTCTTATGCATTCCGTGTTATTATTGTGAAAAAAGTTTATGCATTCATCAGTTTTCTGCTTCACATATTGTCATTATAAATTATAAATAAAATTTCTAACTATAAACGTGAATCTCTATTTTATAAAAAATAAATCCATATATATATATATATATATTTCAATTTCTGATTAATACTTTGTTAATTGATATACTTTAAAGAAGGACCTTGATAACAAAATAAATATTATTTCTTAAAAAAAATCATTTAATTTAATCAGTAATGTAAAAAAGTAAATAAAATAGTTGAAATGAAAAACAAAGCGCTCTTGCCTGGACTCGATATCTTGAGCCAAACACGCTACCACTGCATAATCTTTTCTTACTGCCATTTGTGTTTTGTTGATTTTTATAGAAACATGTAAAGTTATAGGCTTATATATTGATCCATAGAGGGTTTCTGCACTCTACACTATGTTTCTGGAACTGCTGTTTAATTTAAGCTTGGTATGTTTTCAGAAGGAAATTTTTTCCTTATGTATATAATTTGTTTCCTGTCAATTTTATATTATGTATATATAATATCACTTTCATTTTTCTACTAAACTTAAGAACAATCCAATTAATTTTACTAATAAACAAGGGTGTACTATCATCATAACAATTTACAGCATGATTTTCATCTACTTAATATAACGTTGAATTTGTATCTCTAGTTATACAATAGCTTTATTCTTCTGGATTATTAATAGAAAGTTTGACACAATTGTCATAAACGTAGATTGTCGAACATATAACAATTATAACAATTTTGATGTACATTTCTGTGCATGAAATTTGTTATAATAAAATAAAGATACATAAATAGCATAGATATATAAAATACTTAAATAAAATGACATATATATTATACAAATGCTTTAAAATAGTTTTTTAGTAAATGAAAAGATAATTGTATTAGATCAATAAGTATTCATTGGAATAAAGACAAATTTTTAGACGTAAAATTATTAAAACTAAGCATAAATAGCTGCAAACCTCTTAAATACTACTGTTTTATATCTACCATTTTTGCATTTTTAAATTTCTGAGTAAGAAGCAAAACGTTCTTTGCTATCTATATGTATATAAATATGTGTGTGTGTGTGTGTGTGTGTGTACATATGTAATAGAAGAGGACAAATTATCAAAATGTTAAAAAATCAAAAATTAATAAGCAATATTAAAACAGAATTTACATATTACATGCTGCGCAATAAATTTAAATAGAATTTACATATTACATGCGTAATAAAATGGAGTAATTATATACAAGATATTTTTCTCTTTTTCTAGTATTACTTAAAACGTCTTTCTGTTCTTTTTCCATCCTGCATATGAGGGGTCTCCCTGATAATAGGCTGAGTGCGTTTTGGGTTAATTATTTTTCTGGTTTTATTGTTTTTTTTTTTTTTTATGTTACATGTATTATAATTTTATAAATATATATGTGTGTGAGTATTAAAACCTATGGAAAAATATTATACTGCATCAAAAATCAGGAATAGGTTAACTTTCAAGACTGCCTTTTTATTTCTTCTTAAAATTAAAAATTAATATGATGCGACATAAAATAATAGTCGTGATTTTGTCTTCAAATTCAAAACTACACTATAATTTGTATTTACTGTCAAATTCAGGCGTGTGAATCAAATATGTGAGTATTTCAGTTTATTTGATTGTTTTTAAAACACTGTATTTTCGATAGTCGATCCCACCCATCATCTTATCATATACTAGATGAGAAGTCACAAACACGGATTATGGACAATTGAAATAATTTACCTCCTGACTGTGTTCCTAACTTGCCTGTTCGTTTACTTAACATTCTTTATGTTCTATTTTATATATTACAATTTCAATTTTCCTTTACACTTACACGTTTAATTAAAATTACATAGAAAATATTCAAATCTCCAGTGTTGCATATTCTATAATTAATTGATACATATTAAAGATGAGCTATCACAGCTTATATAATTTTAGAAATAAAAAGAAAATAACGTTGTTATGAAGCAAAAATCTATAAAACTCAAAACCAGTTTAGCGAGATCCTTGATTGAGAAGAATATTTAGAAGATAAACAACTTAAATCGTCGAGCAAGTTTTGTGGATTTTATTTGTACGAGAAAATATCAAAAACTAAGGATTCAAGCTCGATATTCTTAGAATTTTGTCTGTTATAGGGAAATTAGTGGTGTACGCTAATTTTAATACATGCGCAAAGGAATTGTGCAGATTTTGCGCCAGTCAGTACCTACGGCGCTGCTTGTAGGATATTTTAAAAACCGTCTCGATGTTACAAATGTTACATATATTACAAAAACTGAAGTGTCTGTAGAACAATATCTTTCTATGTAGTAGCAATATGTACATATATATATATATATATATATATATATATATATATATATATATATATATATATATATATATATATATATATAACATTAACTTTTTGTAGAACAATATCTTTCTAAGTAATAGCAATATATATATATTGAAAATTTTAACTTTAATTAAAACAGTAATATATGAGGCTCTTAATAAAATGAATATTTAGAACCTTACGTAGTTTAAATTATTTTATTTAGAACCTAACGTTATTTAAATAGCACATGTTCATTGAAAATTAAATAGTAATAATAATAATTCACTGCATAAAATGGGATTCATTTAGAATTTTAGTAACATAGATTTTATCATTGCTATCTTTTATTTTAATGTGATTGGGTTCGTTTTAGTATTTGCATATGCGAAATATGCCAACTTATACAAAGTGTATGGAACTCTTTTTTTTTTTCCCTAAAAGTTAGTTTCAAACAAGTCACACTGCATTTGTTTGTTTAAAAAGACTACATTTTATATATTTGATGCCCTTTTTTCTACACAAATGTTTTCGCCGCAGGGAATATTGTTACTTTTGAAAAAGTATATATGGCATCTCGAGAATTTTCAGTAGAACTTTTGATTTCTTTAAGTGTTTTAGAAGTTCGGGAATCTTCAAATATATATTATTTATACACAGCATTTTTGTAATAAGTTTTGAAAGCTTGCTTACAAAATTTATTTAACAAACAAAATAACGATCTAATATTTAAATTAAAATCTTTAATTTTTTTTCACATTAATATTGTTTTACTAATTTTAAAACAAGACTTAAAATAAATATATATATATATATATATATGTATATATATATATATATATATATATATATATATATGTGTGTACAGTAGTATGAAAATGGTATTTAGCATTATCATTTTATTATTTTAACAGTTATTAAAACTTATTTTTATATGTATTTTGCATTGATTTCTTTGTGTTATACATATATCTTAAACAGATATAACATTTTAAACAATAAAATTTAGTTCTGTTATTATTTTTGAATTATTTTTGGTTTGTAAAGAAGTGTTAATGACCCATTTAAACTTTAATCATTTAAACTTTAAATTTATATTGAAAGCAAAAAGAAGAATATAACAGTCTGTATAAAAACACGTCCTTGTACTTTGTGAACTATGTATATACCGTGGAAAAAGTACATACATACATAGAGTATAGAACTAGATAGAGACAGATGCCTGTAGCCAGTATACTACTCGTATTAGTATACATTTTACACATACACACACACACACACACACACACATATATATATATATGTGTGTGTGTGTGTGTATGAGGCATGCCGCGCCGTGCGCTACAGATATGGATATTTATGTAGAGAGATATACTCTTTGTATATACATATATAATGTATATTAATAACGCACGGAGGTATATCTATGTACATATATACACAGTATACATATAGCTCATGGAAAGCGTTCGGTGACGACGACGCGAGTTCCATGATTTTTGTTTACCCAAAAGGGCTCAACGCGCCTAAAGAAGTTTTCAATTCAAATGGAAAGCGATCGGTGACGATGACGCGAGTTCCATGATTTTTGTTCACCCAAAAGTGCTCAACGCGCCTAAAGAAGTTTTCACTTCAAATGGAAAGCGTTCGGGGACGATGACGCGAGTTTCAGGATTTTTGTTCACCCAAAAGTGCTCAACGCGCCTAAAGAAGTTTTCACTTCAAATGGAAAGCATTCGGTGACGATGACGAGTGCTCAACGCACCTAAAGAAGTTTTCACTTCAAATGGAAAGCGTTCGGTGACGATGTCGCGAGTTCCATGATTTTTGTTCACCCAAAAGTGCTCAACGCGCCTAAAGAAGTTTTCACTTCAAATGGAAAGCGTTCGGGGACGATGACGCGATTTCCATGATTTTTGTTCACCCAAAAGTGCTCAACACGCCTAAAGAAGTTTTCACTTAAATAAATAAAATAAAAATAAAATAAATAAATAAAATAAATAAAATAAAATAAATACAATGCTTGATATCCATATTTATTCGAAGTTTGGATGCGATATTTTGAAATTTTTCTATAAAACATTACTGTAAGCTTTTAGCAGACATAAAAGAGAAACAATATTATGCTTCTACAGATTTTGAAACAAGATTTAAAAGAAAAGAAAAAAAAATAGTAAAAGTAATACAAAAATTTTATTTAACTATAGCCTTCTATTGGTTAACCAGTTATTAAAATATTAAAATAATCATGTTGCATATATTGTACACTGCTCTTTTTATATTATGCTATTACAAGACTTAAATAAGAAATGTTTCTCGAAAAAAAAAATAATTTTATAATTAGTTAAACGGAATAAATTGAAAAAAAGAACAAGTTTAAATTCACTGCTTCACATCTATATTTGTTCGAAGTTATGATTGCGATTTCTTTGAACCATTACTGTCAGTTTTAGATAGATATAAAAGAAACAATAATATGGTTTTACCAATTACAAAACAATACTTTATAACATATATATGTACAAGACTTGTGGTATGAAAAGATGAATAAGTAATATTGTATAAAAATATTATTTAATATTGTCATTTTATTATTTTATTCATGTATTAAAATTTAGTTTATATGTATTATTATTATTATTATTATTATTATTATTATTGTTGTTGATTGTTTGTTTAAGTGTTATTTATGAAATATTAAATGTAGTATTGTTGTTTAACTTTCAGAAACCAGACTATTTATATATTTGCCAACTTTTGCCAATTTATTTCGGAGAATTTTAACTCCTCTTTATTTCACACCATTTTATTTGCGGACTTTTCTTTCTGTAATATATACCTACGATAAAATAAGAAAACAAATTACGCTTAAAGAATGTGGTATGTAAAAGAAGTTTAACTAAAAATGCTCCGAAAAAAAATTATTAATATTGGCAACTCCGCTAATAGTTAACTTTTTAATTCTCTTCTTTTTTTTTCTCTTTATGATATTAATTCATGCATTTGTTTTCTATTATACTGCTACATTGTCGTAAGAGTAATTTTATTTCAATTAAATCTGCGTTCTTACTTACATTCATACCTAAAAATATTTTTTCATTAAAATTTTTGACAAACGCATTTCAGTATATTTTTTCTACCTTGTTTGCTAGATTTCCGAATTATTCTTTTCATCCCGAATTATTCTTTTCATTTTAAATTGTAAGTTGACTTTGTAATGATTAAATAAATATTATAATATTATTATATGTGTAATATTATTATAACTTCACTAATTTTTAATGTAAAAGAAAAGAACATTTAAGTGCATATTACGTTCTTTCAAAAGTAATTGAATATTTTTGTTATATATATATATATATATATATTAAATATATTGCTGATTGGGTTTTGTAAAAAAATAAATAAATATATAAATAAAATGAAATAAAATTTATTTTACAAAAGCAAATGTTTTTCAATTAATTATAAGTTGATTAAACTAAACTTAATTCCTTTTTTATGAATTTATAAATTAATATTTCTATTTTGTGTAACAAAAAAAAAAAAAAAAAAAAATAAATAAATAAAATAAAAATAAAATAATAATAATAATAATAATAATAATGCATTTAAAAAAAATTGCAGCTTAACATTTTTGCATTGATATATTTTCCTATAATTTTCCCATTTTAAACGTTTAATGACCCACAGAGGTACTTAGGCAAAGATGTAGCACCACTATTTTTTTAACGTAATATTTTATCATTTTCAAAAAGAAAATATTTATGTGCAGTCATAAATTTACGCGTTCATCATTATAAACTTATTTAGTATTTTACTGTAAATTATTGTAAGTAAATATTGACAAAATTGTCAATTTTTTAACATTTGAAAGTTAATCTATATTATTTTGATAGAAAAAAAAGTATTTTACAGAAAAGAAAACAGTGAAAAGTCTCTATTATTCTTTATTATTATTATAATTATTATTATTAGTCACTACTTTTTTATAAATTTTGTATAAATTTTGGATACCATTTTGGAAGACAAAGAGCAGCGATCTAATGAAGCGCGATAGCATTATTTTATATTTATGTAAAATTATAATAATTTCATAGGTGTAAAACCATAACGTTGCATCGAAATTTCTTTTTTGTATTTTTTACAGATTTTTACTCGATAAAACCGCACAAAATAGTAAAAAAATCAATCATGTACTTTTTCAAAAATATATAAATAAATAAAATAAAATAAAATAAAATAAATAAGATAAATAATTAAATAAAAATAAAAATTCACTTTAGTTGAATTAAAAAAAAAAAAAAATTAATAAATCTTGTGTTATAATGCTAAATAAACAAACAAAAAAAAAAAATATTTATTGCATTAAAGCGCAAATTAATAGAGTGTATCAAAAAAAAAAAAAAAAAAGAAAAAAAAAAAAAAAAAACTAGTATGATGCGTCCATCACCTGATGTTCTCTATATAATTTTACACAAAATTTATTCAATACAAATTATTTTCAATTATAAATGTAGACGATTTTTATCGACAGTTATATTATCACTAAATGCCGAAAGATTTCAATTTTTTTACAAATCAGAAAAAATAATTCCCTCCTCCAACAGGTTTTTTTTCATTAAAAGATTGAAAACTAGTATGTTGTGGCCACCATAAGACTTTCGACTTTCTTCTATATTTTCCTATACATATTCAATCAGTAACAATATTAAAAAAAAAAAAAAAAAAAAAAAAAAAAAAAAAAAAAAGATTTTTTTTTTCTTTTTCTTTTTTTTTTTTTTGTGAAAATTAATACATATTCAATCACTAACAATAATAATAAAAAAAAAAAAAATCGAATTTTTTTTCTAAGTTTTTTTTTTTTTTTGGTAAAAGTAAAAAAAAATCGATAACTTTGTTTTAAATTATCACAGATTTATGGTTCAACCATTCGTTTTAAAGGTATTGACGAGATCTTTCGAATGATACCCATCTTCAAAATTTAACCCCCCCGGGGGGGGGGGGGGTACTTCCCCCCCAGGGGGGGAACCGATGCCCCCCCATGCACAATTTTTTTTCCTAGTTAACTACTACTATCATCAATAATTCAAATTAATTTTACAATCACAAGTTTAAAATAACTCTCATTATGCCCATTTATACGGAATTTTGTCCTATGCTGCCATGTTAAAAATTTGCATAAAATGCGATTACAGCGCCACCTGTTGAGCTATTGATCCCCAAATCTAATGGGCACCAGTTCATGTCAGGGTGCAACTAAATACCAAGTTTGGTTAAATTTCATTCATATGTTCGTGAGATACAGCGTCCACAAAAAAATGATACAGACACACAGACAGACAGACAGACAGACAGACAGACACACAGACAGACAGACAGACAGACATTTTTTAAAAACTATCAATTCGTGTTCAGGACATCCCAAAACATGTAGATCCGTCAAAAAACGGAGGTCGAAAATTTTCGCGAATCCAATACTTTCTCTATATTACATATAGAAGAAAGTAAAAATCAATAAATCTCTTTTAAATTATCACATATCCAAATTTTAACCATTCGTTTTAAAGGTATTGACGAGATCTTAGAAAGATACCGATGTTGAAATTTTACTCCCCCCAGGGACGGGAAGCGATGCTCCCACATACACATTTTTTTCCTTGTTAACTGATACTATTATCAATAATTCATATTAATTTTACAATCACACGATTAAAATAACTCTCATAATGTACATTTATATGAAATGTCGTCCTATATTTCCATGTTAAAAATTTCGATAAAATGTGATCACAGCGCCACCTGTTGAGAAATTATTCCGCAAATCTAATCATCACTAATTTATGTCAGGATTCAACAAAATAACAAGTTTAGTTAAATCTCGTTCATTGGTTCGTGAGATACAGTGTCCACAAAATTTGTGATACACACACAGATAAAGATATTTTCTAAAAACAGTCAAATCGTGTTCAGGATATCCCAAAACGTGTAAATCCATAGAAAACTGGAGTTCGAGCATTTTCACGAAACCAATCTTTCTCTATTTTGAAGAAAGTAAAAGTAATAATAAAAGCAACATTGAAAATACAATATAAAATATATTGGGACGTGTAGAGGTAATGGTGATGGTTTTGTTGGGGGAATTTAGAGTAAATCAGAAAATTTCTGTATACAACTATTAGGGAGGAAATGGAAAATCAGTACAATTATTGCAGATAAAGTCTATTTACACCTCAAAATTCAAGTGAGTCTTCACATGTCGCTAAGACTTGCTGATCAAATGCCAAGTGTTTGCTTCCAAGTACATTTGAAAGACACTACGTGCCCGTACGAAGAAAATGAGAAGATTATTTTGGACACTAATTATACTATGATTTCAGAGGATTTCAGTGAATATCAATACAATAGTAGAAATAGCACACTTGGAGAAACGTTTCCAAAACACCACATCCAGGATTTTTTGGCGCAACATCCCCAATAATTTTTAATTCTCGACAAAATGCAATGAAAGATTGTAGTTTTTGAAATTCCAAATCACTTTTTTCCTAATCCCATTTGTAGTCTAGATAAATAACTTAATTCTATAAATTTAAACACTAAAAGAATTAATTGCACTAATATTTTTATTTTTATTTTTATTATTTTTTTTTCAACGATTTGAGAAGATGTAATAGATGTAGAAATTTTCACAAAAGTCAGAGTTATTCAAGAAATTAAATAGGAGGTAAATGTAGTACTTTCAATTTGAACTTATTGGCATATGCGTTCGTTTATTCGCAAGAAGTCTTGTGAAGTATCTAGACAATTACTTGTATTAAAACCAAAACATAATTTGTCCACTCTGACACTCAATCATTTTTTTTTATCATGTACTTATTAAATTACATCATAATTGCTAAATATAACTTGTGATCTGACTTTTAAATATGTGTAAATTATAGATTAGCCATCTCGTCCTTCATATAATAATTAATAAATATTAAATCGTGATCACTTAAAAACGTAACCATTCGCTAATTTAATTTATTCAATATATAAAATTTTAGAAAGAAAATCAACTACTAAAATAAATTCATCTTTGTTTTTGTTGTAAAACGAAAAAGATTATATAAAATGGAGAAAAGAAAAATAATTAATTCTAGTTAGTTCAGTCAAACAAACAAAAAACAAAAAAATCTTTATAATGGCATACCCATATAAAAATATCCTAGAATTTAGAAAGCGACAAGATATAATATGAAATTAAAAATTAAAAATGTCTTAGAAAGAAATAATAGATTTTATATTAATAAGCTATAAGCATTCCATAGGAAAGAACAAAATTATTTTTGCGATTTTTTTTTTCAATCACTTTTTATTACGCTCTTATTAAATTGGATCATAATTGGTAAATATAACGTGTGATCTGACTATTAAATATGTGTAAATTATAGATTAGCCACCTCGTATTTTATATAATAATTAACAAATAAATATGGAATCGTGGTCGCTTTAAATTTTAACCATTCTCTAATTTAATTTATTTAATATTGAAATTTTTAAAAAAGAAAATGAAGTATTAGAATGATTTCACCTTATTTTTGTTGTGAAATGAAAAAGACTACAAACTGAAAAGTGACAAGAATTATTCTGAAACTACAAACTAAAAATTTCATAGATAGAAACAATATATTTTATCTTAATAAACTTTAAATATTCTATAAGAAAGAAACAAAAACTATTTTTATAAAAAAGAATTATTTATGTATTTCAAAATAACATATAGGAAAATCTCTAACTGACAATTTAAATAAAATAAGAAAAAATAAAAAATGCATTCTATTGCATCTAAACATTTACGTAATTTTTAACATAATTTAAATTTCATTTTTTTCTAAAATATACACATATCCTACAATTTTTTAATGAAATTTTACTGCAAAAAAATATATTATAATATATTCCAAAATGCGGATATTACACAAATATTTACTTTAATTTTCAAAATTTGTCTGTTGCATATTTTGAGTACTTTACATTTTTTTCCCTTACAAATATATTCTAGCGTTCAAAAACTTTCTTTTTGGAAGTTTACACCAAAGAAGACTATTTTCCTTTGTTTGTTTACAAAACCCACACTTTATATTTTTAATGCATTTTTTTTTTTTCTGCAGGAATGTTACAGCTTCAGGGAATATAGTTACGTTTGCGAAAGTGCATGCAAAATATCAAAAGATTTTAGCAGCTTATATATAGATATATATCTTTAAGAATTTCAAAATTTCCGAAATTTTTTTTTCATTAAATATTTAGGCAAGATATTATTTATTTAGGATACAATTTTTTTAAAAATTATTATTATAATATTTACTGATTTAGAGTTGTTAGAAATTTAATATGTAATACATACTTGCAAGATATATATATATATATATATATATATATGTAGAAAACTATTGACATGAATTTATGAATGTATAAATACATGGAGAAAAGAAAAGATTTTAATTTTAAAATTAATTGTCTTAGTAATTGGATTTCAAATATCAGTAGGGAAGTTTTAAAAAACATTATGTTCGCACAACTTAAAAGAATTCGTACTATTTGCAATAATGAAGAAGATTTAAAATATGCTCTTGAGGACTTAAAGTGTACCTTGCAAATTAACTATTACCCGTCCCAATTTTTAACTGTGAGTTTTCCTATCTCGGTTTGTTCTACTTCCTCCTTCAAGGGCGATATTGAAGTACCGACGAGTAGCCCCGTCGGCCGAAGTTAATTTGTTTACCAGATGAAGGGCTGTATTCTTATTTCATTTTATACTTTCTTTATTGCAATGTATATATTTTTTAAATGGATTGATGTAATTTTGTAACTTCTACAAATTAATAATTTTATGATTTTTTTTTTCTTTTTAAGTAGTTTTATATATTATATATATGTTTGATTTCTCTTCAGTTATTGGTGGTTTTCTGTTTGGTGAGAAGTTGGGGGCTAAGGATAGTTAATAGCTTATAGCTACTGTCTTTTCAGAAACTTCTCGTTCACCCCTACACTGAGGGGCTCCCTGATGAAGATCTCAGTGTTTTTTGTGGTTTAATTTCATTCATTTGTTTATATATTTCTACATTTATATATTCCTATATATATATATATATATTATGAGAGTAAGATTTCTTTTTTGTGAATATATATATATATATATATATGTATATATATATATATATATATATATATATATATATATATATATATGTATTAAGAGAGTAAGATTTCCTTTTTGTGAATATATATATATATATATATATATTGTTGCGTACTTGAGGGTTCGTGAGTTGTCCGAGAATGAAAGGCCAAACGTACAAAAATTCAGTAATTTATTCACAGCAAGTTCCAGAAAAATACAGGTCTATAAACCAAGTATCAGCTTCAATTCAAACAGTAAATACAGCTTAAACAACAGCTGTCAATAGCAAATCCACAGTACAAACTGTATAGCAATAACACATAAAGCAAGTCTCTTCCAAAGAGGCTCAAGAGCAATGCAAGCACTAGCGAAGCTGGCTGAAGACTGAACTGAACTGACTGGCCTTGGCGAAGAAAACAGGCTTATATACTGTTCCATGGAATCCAGATTTTTCGAGAAAACTCTAGAAAGTGGTCAACCAATCAACTTACAGCTTCCATATTTGGTATATCCCATATAAGGATTTTCTCGCCAAGGTCGCCAAAAAAATCGCCAAGGTGGGAAAAAGTCGCCAAATTTGGCCCCAAATCCATTACCTGCCTTATTGGGCTTTTTAATGCGTTTTTAAGGGAAAATAAGGCTATTTCAACGCTAAAACGACTAGAAATGCACAAAATTAGCACTTTATCAACTTACTAAGCCTCTTTGAAAGAATTTATACAAAAATAAACACAATTATTTACAATTTTGTAACAATATATATATATTTATATATATATATGTATATATTTAAATGCTTTCTTTCATCTATAATGTAAAAAATGAAATAAAATAAAATAAAATAAAATAAAAACTATGATAATTTGTGTTCCTGCAATATATGTATTATTTTATTACAATGTATACAGTTGAACATCGTTAACGTGAATCTCAAGGGGAACAAAAATATTGTTCATATTATCAGTAGTTCATGCTATGAATAACTAATCTTCCTATAACTACACTAATCTTCATTTTGACGGAGATTGTGGAAACAGTTCATGTTACAATTAACTCGTGTTAAGCGTGGTCGTGTTAACGAGATTTGACTGTCTTGCGAATTTTTTCAGTGAGAAATTACCAGTAAATAAAATTAATAATATCCAAATAACAATAAATTGATGAGAAATAAATTTCGTAACCAAATTGGTGTGATGACATTATGTTTTTTTTTTAAATTAAATAAAGCACTCAATGTTCATTATGGCAATGTATAAGTTATATACTTGTTTAAGCAAAATTATTCTGTGGATGAAATAGCTTATAATAATTGACTAGTAAAAAAAAAAAAAATGTCAACTATTTCAAATCGTGAAATTACGCTTCTCTACTCATTTACACTACTGATACTTGAAACGACACTCGCTAGACGTTAGTATATTTACTATTTAAATATGTTCTGTGTTGCATTTAACAAGATATTTCTGTACAAACATTAGGATTAGATAATATTATAAGGACACGAGATAAATCGTGTTTCTCTTATTCTACATCTTGATCTTAAAATTATAATTTTTGCACATTGTGAAGTCGTTACTTCACATATATGAGTTTTAATTACAGTTTTAAATAAATGTAATAATTACTATCTTTTCAATAAATTAAATGTCTAATAAAATATCTAACGAAATTGTAAATTACTTTTTATATTTAATCGCGTTTGTCTCTATAAATAAATATCTTAATTCTAATAATATTTTATACGTTAATCTATTAAATAAATCTTATGAGAACAAAAACATATTCTTTAAAATTAATAATTTATTTCGGTTAGTCATCTTTTTAAATGACGTCTCTCAGAATTTTAATCTCTCCTGAATCATTTAATAAATCAAAATATAAAAAATATTATTTTCATCTAATGACCGTTGTGTATACATAATTATATTTCATTCTTTTAAATTGCGTTAGTTTATTTATTAGAAACTAAATAAAACAATAAATTTCCGTTGTAACATCATCAAAGGGGTAATTTATAATTTTGGATGACAGGAAGTGCAATAATTCGTAACCTTTTCGTCTCCATTATGAAGACGATTTTCTGGCGATAAAATTTGGCATAGGTATTTGGCGTTAATTCTTTAACGAACTCTCTAAACTCAAAATATTTATATTAATTTAATCGAGAGTTAATTATGTTTGGCTGTAAAATTTGGCACTATTCCGGAAAACTTGGCGTGATTCAGCAGTTTGATCTTGATTGCGATATAGAGAACTAGAGAATTCGCTCTAAAACTACTGCTAAGATAACACATGATCACGTAGCTCTCTCTCTCACGTCTACCTTTAGCATTCTCGTAACTTACGGTCAATATGTACTTCCACTATTAAGGAACAGTTGATTTCCTATAAAACATCTCCAAAATAAAATATATTATACAGCAATCAATTAGTCTATTTTACTTTAACGGCCATCTATTTCAGCTGCATGGACCTGGAAAATAAATTGGAACTTTCTACAGTGGAATCCCAGAATACTACTTAATATATATATAACACTACTCTGAAAAAAAAAAAAAAAAAAAAAAAATAGAGACCTGATACCAATCCAACTGATTCTTTTGTAAAATTACCTCCTGAATCCAAATATGACCCCCATTTTGCTTAATCACCACCGTTTTCTCGAGACGCTACACGTTTCCTTAATTTTTATCACTGTTCGACAATTTTATGGCCATAAATTTGATTTGGAGAATGGAAAAAAAATATTTTTACATTTAAAAACAGAAAAAAAAAATTATATAATAATAATAATAATAATAATAATAAATAATAATAATAAAGCCGCACTAAAAAAATGTTATTAAATGAAATTGGAAAAGTATTATTAAAAAAATTGACATGGAAATAAAGGCACGTTCTAATAATGCTACGAGATGAATTAAAAATGTTGATAGTCTGACCGCTGGTCATTAATAGAAATTGATGGTACGAAGGGTTTAGAATATTTCCAGAAATAATTTTTTTTCTTAAAGTTATGTAACATTTGATAAAAAATATACCATTCACATTTTATCTTTTCTCTGTTTGCGTAAAGTTTTGTGGAAAAGAACAATGCTGCATAACAGTCTGTTCCTTTTTTTTTTAATTGTCATTGTAGATATATAAATTTAATGTATACGCATAACATAGTATAACAAATCTCTTTTTTTTTTTTTTTTTTTCAAATTTAATTTATATTAATTTATATGTTAATGTTTAAGGTTGAAAACTGCTTTTTAATCGACATTAAAAAGAAGTAGGTTCCCAATTCAAACCGTGTTTTTTTTTTTTTTTTTTTTTTTTTTTAGCTCCTAGCTTCTGAATGGATGCTCGGATTTTCATACTTATTGTTTTGTCGTAAATGTCTTAGTCTGAAATAGGTCCCATTGTAACATCTGTACGACGAAAATAAAACACGGGGTGCCCAAAAAAGTCAGTCTCGACTCGTTTAACTACTGAACGGCTGCAGCTATAGTTATAAAAGTGGTATGCAAAGTAGCTACGTGATTCAACCGCTTGCAGTGCCACCTCGTGAATACCAACGAAATTATCGTTCCTGTCTCAAAAACGATTCAACATAGAGAAAAGAAAAAAGGTGAATTACAAAGTGGCAGAGTATCACCGGTTCAGAACGAAAAGACAATTTGTAAAAATTAATGCTGAAAACAGAACATTTAAAACGGGTATATCTTTTTTCACAATTTCCTGCATTGTGTACACTTGAACTACATTGCATATGTTGTAGAACAGGCCTGTCCAACCCAAAACACTTGGTGGGCCGCATTGGAAATCTGTTTTATTCATTCGGGCCGCACCATATATGTACAGTCATAAAAAAGCCCCCCCCCTCCTTTTCCGACTAATTTCACCGTAAATTAGTGTAGAGACATGCGGCTGGTTCCGATCGATTAGTAATAAAGCCTAGTTTAAAATAAACTGGCATCAACTTCATTTTTTTTTTTTTTTTTAAGACAACCCTCAATTTCGACAAGTCTTTTTTTTTTATTATCAAATCAGACTAAAAAATGGTAGAGTTTATATGTTTCTCTCTATTTTTCACAGAGTTATAATTAGTTAAAATATGGAGATGCTAATGCTAAATGAATGTATTAAATATTAATTCATGTCTTACCAAAAAATTAATATATTAAAATTTCTTTCTTTCTTTTTTTATACGTTAGAATGAAGTAAACTAACCATACTCCATGCATATTCTTGATTAGAAACATTTTTTGAATTATGAAAATTATCAATAATTTCATATTTCAAAAAATTATGAGTTATGATCTATATTAATTTTTGCACGAATAGAATGGGCATCATCAAAAATATGGATTTCTAAATTTACAGTTCATTCGAATCATTATTTTTCGAATTATAGTGATATTTTAATTTTTATTGTTCTTACGGGGCTGTCACTTGTTATCATTTGTGTCATATATTACTTTGCTTGCACATTATTTAAAATAGTTATTCAAGTAAGTTTAGACATATACATCATTTCTTAATTAGCATTACTTTACATTATTTTATATTTAAAATTGCTATACTTCTTTTCCGATTATTATCTGAATGGATATAATACTTTTCTCTGTGATATCTTAATTTAATGTTTTTAATTATAAAGATTTACCCCTGATCAATTTTTCTTGTAACTCTATAAAGACATTATATAAGGATATAAACTATATCTTTCTCCGAACCGCTTTGATATCAGAAATTCGAGTATGTAGTCAAAAATGGAAATTACTATTCGGGGGAAAAAAAAGTTTGTGCAAGTTTTAATATGCAGATGACACCCTAAACAAAATTTAGAAATTGAATTAAAAACTAAATGTTATTACTAATCGTTAGGCTGCTGGTCTCTACAATAATTTACGACGACATTATTCGGGGAAGGACAATATTATTTTATAGATGTACATATGCATATGTGCGTATATGTTTGTGAGTATATGATTCATATATTTATATACTTTCTTCGGGGAAGGGCAGGGGGAAAATTCGGAGAAGAATATATTAATTTAAATTATTTTAATTCATAAATTAACAATAGAAACGTGAAAAATTTATGACTATATATTAAAACTATAATAAAATAAATGAATAATGTATCTAATAATGTTTCATTACCCAGTTATTTAGCTACCATAATCTTTGAAAAGTATTTTCACTTCGAAAACTCGAAACGTATTTATTAATTTTTGATCCGTTAACCAAAGTTGTCAAACTTTAAATATCGTTAGTCTCCTTGCGGGCCGCAAGAAAGTACGCGGTGGGTCGCATGCGGCCCGCGGGCCGCGGGTTGGCCACCCCTGTTGTAGAGCATGGGGTGACATTTATGCTATGTAAATTTCAATGTATGGTTATTGTAAGCGGTGACATCGGTTAACGCATAGATAGACGTTTTAAACCGACTTCATAAAGCAGAAGATTCTCAACTAAAACCAAGTTTTTATTTATTTATTTTTTTTTTATTATTTTTTTTTTGAGGTTTGTTAGCTTATGTTGTAAAGCATGGGGTGACATTTATGCTATGTAAATTTCAAAGTATGGTTATTGTAAGTGGTGACATCGGTTAACGCATAGACGTTTTAAACCGACTTCATAAAGCAGAAGATTCTCATCTAAAACCAAGTTTTTTTTTTTTTTTTTTTTTTTTGAGGTTTGTTAGCTTATAACTTCGTAAAAGATGGTAGCGTTCCTGTCTCAAAAACGATTCAACATAGGGAAAAGAAAAAAGGTGAATTACAAAGTCGCAGAGTATCACCGGTTCAGAACGAAAAGACAATTTGTAAAAATTAATGCTAAAAACAGAACATTTAAAAAGGGTATACCTTTTTTCACAATTTCCTTCATTGTGTGCACTTGAACTACATTGCGTATGTTGTAGAGCATGGGGTGACATTTATGCTATGTAAATTTCAAAGTATGGTTATTGTAAACGGTGACATCGGTTAACGCATAGACGTTTTAAACCGACTTCATAAAGCAGAAGATTCTCAACTAAAACCAAGTTTTTATTTATTTATTTTTTTGAGGTTTGTTCGCTTATAACCTCGTAAAAGATGGTTTAATTTCAATATTTTTTATTTATTTATTTATTTATTTATTTATTATTTTTTTGGTAAAGATCTTATCCTGATATTGGTCTCATTACGATTTCATTCAGATCTAAACAAATTACAGGGTACTCACAAAAGTCCGCTCTCACTCTAACTGCTGAAAGACTGCAGCTACATTCATAAAACTAGTATGTATGTATCATGTGGCCATGTGCTACGAGATACGGCAACTTACAGCACCACCTGGTGGAAAGATAGCGGGGTTAGCGTTTCTGTCTTGAAAACAGTACAAGGTACGAGAGGAAAAGTAAATTAGAAAGTTGTACATCATCATTGATTTAGTACAGAAATATACCTTGTACATAAAAATGTTAAAAACAGGGAGTTTAAATGTGCATCTGTTTGTTTGCAGTTTTTTTACACTGTAAACAATAAAAAAAATATTTTTTTCGATGTTAAAACTTCTGTCCGTCTGCTGTAATACATATTTTGATCTTTGTTTGAACTTAACGCTGTGCACATTCCTGCCTAGCGAGTGGCACGTATATTCACTGTAAAGTTCAATACATGCCTAATAGAATTTTTTATTATAAATACACCGTATCCGTTCTTTACATTTGTATAGCATTTTTTAAATTTAATGTAAGTTCATTCAATAGATGGATTTTTCTCATATCTGATAAAGGCAAGAACAGTAACCCAACTTTAAAAGGCATTATTTGAGAAAAATCATCTGAAAGATAAGGTATTGACTAGAATAAAACTTACACAACTACTTCTCGAGTGGATATTGTAACGCTTTTTCTTCACATTGGGGACATTTATATATATATATTTAGTGACAAAAACTCGAAATTACCATTCTTTTTTTTTTTTTTTTAGTTGTGTCAGTTTTCTTGTTGGTTGTGATTTGCAAAACCGCCGTCGAACGTCTTGTCATGTTCTGCTATATGAATAAATTTTCACTGAAAAAAAAAAAAAATTGTAAAAAAGTAGAACTGATTCCAAAATGCAACTACTATTGAAACAACTAAAAATAAAAGAAAATTGGCATAAAATTAAACGTTATATTGCGCCTAAAATATAAAAAAAGACCTTCGCCATACAACTTAAACACTACGAATTATCATAACTTTTGAAGTCGGCCCAAAATTAAATAAAAATGTATGCCTTTAATTAATACGAAAATCAAATTCTATTTAAAATATACATTTCACTTTGGCATCTGCAAAACACCGTCAAAAACTTCAGTCTGTAACAAAAGTATTTTCTTGACTTTTTCTTATGAATGGATGGTAGAGTTGGCAACAAAAGTGTCCGAACATTAGGAAAAATTCCTATGTAAAAATGTACACTTAATACAGTTTTGTTAAATAAATCCTTGTCAAATCCTGTTCTTAGTCACTCTAAAAACAGGATTCGGCAAGGATTTATTTAACAAAGCTGTATTAAGTGTACTTTTTTTATATAGCAATTTTTGCTAGTGTTCGGAGACTTTTGTTACGAGCTGTATATACATCTGAAATAGAAAATGATCTGGATTGACACGTGTTGACAGCTAACTCGGAACTTTAGACATCGTTACTTCAGGATCTGACTGCTTCACTCACTGGCACAAAGTCCATGACCACGTTTAATATAATAAACGTCTCTATTTCACTATAATTTGTATAAGCAATAGAAATAACTATTATGATATTTCTCTTACCGTATGTACAAATTATATATTGATATTTTTGGTGATATAAATATTACTAAAGAAATGAAAAAAAAAAAAAAATATTTTCATAAAACTTTACATATATTTATTTCAGAAACATATATTCTCTTTTATTTATTTATTTATTTATTTTTCAACATCATTCATTATACTTTTTTTTAAAATAAATTTTTGCTTACACTCATTTTTACTTAATTTAACTTAGGGAATGTAATTTTGTAATCCATACTATAATTTAGCATTTACCATCATTATCTAAGCAACAGCTTATGTTATTTTGGTAATACATAAATTAGCTCGAAATCCATTAGGGACAAATAGAGTCTGATGATTTAGCGGATGTAGTATGCTAAAACAGATGAGTTAATTTTATAATCAACATTCAATTTCTGAACTTATTGAATGCAGATAAATTTAACAATATTGTTAAAAATGTTTTTTTTTTAATCTTTTTAAAATTGAACGCATAGAATATTTCCTAATTTATAAATGTTGATTTTACTTTAAAAACGTGATAGTGGACAAAATTTAAAGGTATATTTTGGCAAAATCGCTAGCTTTAAGTTTGTATATTAAAAACTGCATATTATATTTTAAACTTTAGTGTAGAAACACACAAGATAGATTGTGGATTTAATTCAAAAGCTTTTGGAATGACTGCAGATATAACACCTGATTATTTTCTTGACTATGAATAATTAAAAACGAGTCAACAATTTTGTAAAACAGTTGAATGGATTTTTTTTTATAATGGCTGGTAAAATTTTATAGTGGCTGGTAAAAAAATAAAAAAATAGTGTCAGATCGTTCAAAATTGGTACATAGAGGTTTTCGATACTTACAAATCGATTGCGGATGATTTTGAATTTGTAAAATTATTAGGAGGGGTGGGTAGGGGGGTGAGGCGGTAAGGGGGGGCTATGGGGTAAAAACAAATAGAAATACAGTTAGGCCGTTCAAAATTGGGACAGATAGGTTTAAGAGGCCTGCAAGTCGAATGGGGATATTTTCGAAAGTGTAAAGTGATTAGGAGGGGCAAGAAGGAGGGAGAGGAGGGGGCAAAAAAATAAAAATAGTGTCAGATCGTTCAAATATGGTACATAGAGGTTTTCAATACTTACAAATCGATAGTGGATGATTTTGAATTTGTAAAATTATTAGGAGGGGCGGGTAGGGGGGTGGGGTGGTAAGGGGGGGGGGCTATGGGGCATAAGCAAATAGAAAAACAGTTAGGCCGTTCAAAATTGGTACATATAGGTTTAAGAGGCCTGCAAGTCGAATAGGGGTATTTTCGATTGTGTAAAGTTATTAGGAGGGGCGAAAAGGGGGTAGGGGAGGGGGGCAAAAAAATAAAAATAGTGTCAGATCGTTCAAAATTGGTACATAGAGGTTTTCGATACTTACAAATCGATTGTGGATGATTTTGAATTTGTAAAATTATTAGGAAGGGCGTGTAGGGGGGTCGGGCGGTAGGGGGGGGCTATGGGGCAAAAACAAATAGAAATACAGTTAGGCCGTTTAAGATTGGTACAGATAGGTTTAATAGGCCTGCATTCGAATGGGGATATTTTCGAAAGTGTAAAGTTATTAGGAGGGGCGAGAAGGGGGGAGGGGAGAGGGGGCAATAAAATAAAAATACATTTAGATCGTTCAAAATTGGTATAGTCGGTAACAAATGTGTCCGAACACTAGCGAGAATTCCTGTGTTAAAAAAGTACACTTCATACGGTTTTGTTAAATAAATTCTTATCGAGTCATGTTTTTACACTGACTAAGAACAGGATTCGACAAGGATTTATTAAGCAAAACCGTATTAAGTGCACTTTTTTTACATAGGAATTTTTTGCTAGTGTTCGGACACTTTTGTTACCGACTGTACATAGAGGTTTTCTATACTTACAAATCGATTGCGGATGATATTGAATTTGTAAAATTATTAGGAGGGGCGGGTAGTGGGTGAGGCGGTAAGGGGGGGCTATGGGGCAAAAACAAATAGAAATACAGTTAGGCCGTTCAAAATTGGGACAGATAGGTTTAAGAGGCCTGCAAGTCGAATGGGGATATTTTCGATTGTGTAAAGTTATTATGAGGGGCGAGAAGGGGGTAGGGGTGGGGGGGAAAATAAAAATAGTGTCAGATCGTTCAAAATTGGTACATAGAGGTTTTCGATACTTACAAATCGATTGCGGGTGATTTTGAATTTGTAAAATTATTAGGAAGGGCGTGTAGGGGGATGGGGCGGTAGGGGGGCTATGGAGCAAAAACAAATAGAAATACAGTTTGGCCGTTCAAAATTGGTGCAGATAGGTTTAAGAGGTCTGCAAGTCAAATGGGGATATTTTCGATTCTGTAAAGTTATTAGGAGAAGCAAGAAGGGGGTAGGGGAGGGGGCAAAAAAATAAAAATAGTGTCAGATCGTTTAAAACTGGTACATAGAGGTTTTCGACACTTACAAATCAATTGCGGATGATTTTGAATTTGTAAAATTATTAGGAGGGACGTGTAGGGGGGTGGGGCGGTAAGGGGAGCTATGGGGCAAAAACATATAGAAATACAGTTAGGCCGTTCAAAATTGGTACAGATAGGTTTAAGAGGCCTGCATTCGAATGGGGATATTTTCGTAAGTGTAAAGTTATTAGGAGGGGCGAGAAGGGGGGGAGGGGAGAGGGGGCAAAAAAATAAAAATACAGTTAGATCGTTCAAAATTGGTACATAGAGGTTTTCGATACTTACAAATCGATTGCGGATGATTTTGAATTTGTAAAATTATTAGGAGGGGCGGGTAGGGGTGTGGGGCGGTAAGGGGGGATATGGGGCAAAAACAAATAGAAATACAGTTAGGCCGTTCAAAATTGGTACAGATGGGTTTAAGAGGCCTGCAAATCGAATGGGGATATTTTTGAAAGTGTAAAGTTATTAAAAGGGCCGGGGAGGGGGGGCAGAGGAAATAGAGTTAGATCATTCAAATTTGGTACATCGAGGTTTTCGATACATACAAATCGATTGCGGATATTTTTGAATTTTTAAAATTATTGGGAGGGGCGGGATAAGGGGGAGGGAGCGGAAGGGTAAAAAATAAAATAAATAAATAATTATAATTGCATAAGTTGATAAAAAATGCTATGCAATAGCTTTACCGCGGTAGTCCCCGAGTGCCACACGTATTTTTTTTTCTTTTCTTAAGACTAAAAGTTGCTGTTAGTGATTCATTTGAAAATACTGACCCACTAGTATATATATATATATATATGTATATTGTTAAAAAACTGTAAAACATTGTGTTTATGTTTGTATAAATTCTTTCAAAGTGTCTTAGTAAATTGATAAAATGCTAATTTTGTGCATTTCTAGTCGTTTTAGCGTTAAAATAGCGTTATTTTCCCTTAAAAACGCATTAAAAAACTCCAATATGGCAGGTAATGGCGCCAAATTTTGCGACTTTTCCCCACGTTGGCGATTTTTTGGCGACCTTGGCGAGAAAATCCTTATTAGGGATTCACCAAATGTGGGAGCTCTAACCTCATTGGCTGATGAGATACGGAAATTTCTGGAATTTTCCAAACTTTTCTACAGGAGAATAAAAGGGGCGTATTTTCGCCAAGGCTAGTTCAGTTCAGTTCAGTTCTCAGCCAGCTTCCGCTAGTGCTTGCATTGCTTTGAGCCTCTTTGAAAGAGACTTGCTTTAAGTGTTATATATAACTATACGTAAATATACTTGCTTTAAGTGTTGCTATACAGTTTGTACTGTGGATTTGCTATTGACAGCTGTTGTTTAAGCTAGGTTTACTGGTTGAATTGAAGCTGATACTGGGTTTTTGACCTGTATTTTTCTGGAACTTTCTGTGAATAAATTATTGAATTTTTGTAAGATTCGCCATTCATTTTAGGAAAACTCACGAACCCCAAAGTACGCAACAATATATTGCATATAAAATCGGCATGAATGTGTTTAATCAAGTAGAACCGCTAATAATTTAAAACAAAAGAAGGAGACGATTCAAAACAGAATATCAACTGCTTGTTATCAATGTAAAACTAGAGAGCATCCTCTTGGAAAAGAAAAATGTTGAGGATCTCCTCGTTGACAAAACAAGAACATTGTGACACATAATTTTTTTTAAGAAAGTAGCAAATGGAAACCAAATTGGTTTTCAATTATCATGATTTCAAGTAAATCATGCACTCAGCAATTTTGTAACTCTGCAACATTTAAACATAGACGCTGCTTTGAAAACACAAAGGATTTTAGGTGATGATTTTTCGAGATTTGATGTTGGATTAATTTCAAGCAAATTGATTACACTTGGGATACAGACCATTGTAGAATGTCTAGTTCTGTAAAATTTTCAAAGGAATCCTTGTATGTATTCACGCTTTTTTTGAAGAAAACTGCAGAAAACACCGAATTTACAGGCCGTCGATTTAGACCTGAAATAGAAACGAGTACCGCTTATCTACTGATACAGAAAAGAAAGGAAATTCATTATCCACTGATTCACGAAATTTTGCTATAGTAGACCAACCCAACCTGTAAATATTATGCATTACATCCTAAGAAATATAACATGATGTTTACTTGATAAAAGTAAAAGACAATCATTATTAATTAATCAATTAATAATGTTAACGGAAAATCGCAAAAGAGAACAGAAAGTCAAATATATGTCATATAATACGTAAGTCAACCAAGGAAGCTCTTAGGAGAAAGATGAGGGATATGAATTTTTTTTCTGCCTACAGTTACGGAGGAAAATACAGTTAATTACATATAAGGCCAGTTTATGAGAAAGCAACTCTACGACACATAATTTGTATGATTGAGTGTAAAACACGGGAAAATTTTCCAAATGTTACAATATATATATATATATATGGCAAAAATTTCAGATACCGTATAAATGTCTCCAGAATATTTCTTATGAAATATTTTAACTAAAATATATTTACTTGTAGCTATAATGTATCTTTCACTTATTATAACATTTTACAGTATATTTTGACACCTTCCAATAAACTTTAAGGAGATTGGTTTTCAAAGACGCAAGAGAATCATAGTTTCTGTATGTTTTTCTAAATATAATAAATTAAACAATAGTCAAAATTTTGAGCATATTAAAGAACAACATTTATACAACGTTTTACAACACGATTTTTTTTTTTTAATGACGCTCTTACGTATAAATTTTGCACATCTCTTCAAAATAGAATTCATTAATTCTTGAAAAAAGGGATTTCTGTTTTCTTCGATTAAAATTAAATTTCCAAAGATATACGTACAATGTAACAAAAATTGTATATTTTTGCGTAAAATTCTGCTGAAATTTTAAACTTAGATTTTTTTTTTTTTTTTAATTCTCTGTTCAAGCACTGCTCAATTTCATTTCAAAGAAAAGTGTAAATTTTCAAGATTTGTGCATTAGTTTTAGAAAAATCATGTTCATAATTTTTTGAAGAGTCTCCGAAATCCAAGAAACACCAGCGAAATTTTTATTACTAATTTTACAAAATACTCGTTAAATGCTGTTATTTTATAAGCTCAAAAATAATATATATATTTTTTATATTAAAAAAATAGAGAAAAAATTATTTTTTTTAGAATTCAAAACACTTTTAACCCTTTAACGTTCATTGGTTTCGAAGCAAAAACAAACATTTGACATAATTTAAAAAATTTTCTGCAGCAGTTTTTTTAACATTTCCCCCTTGTTTTAACCAGGTTTTAAACTTATGTTCCTTTTCTGTTCGGTATATAGCAGCACTATCCCAAAATTTAACAAATAATGCTTCAAAGGAAGCTAAATGCATAAATCACTTGAAGTTTCTTAGTGTGCGCGAGTACGATTTGCTAGTTTGATGATGCACTCATGTCCAGTGATTTTCATTTAATGAAGAGCTGGACTGTTATTTTCACCTGAAACAACTTTTACGAGTTTTTGTAGTCGATAATGTTTACTTACAAATATTTTTATTTATTAAATTAAATATTTTTTTTAATTTAATAAGGTTAGCTTATAGATGTTTCAAACCAAAAATTTTTCGTAAAGGAACAATGCTATTATTATTTTTTTTTAAAATATTAATGATTTGCTATGCGTCTAAAGGCCATTTTTCAAATTAGTTTGGTAATTTTTAAAATAAATTAAGTAGTGAACTTTAAAGGGTTAAACCTATAAAAGTGTCTTTGGTTTCTTTTTAGTGCATATTTTTAATTCGAAATTATTTTTAAATTTTTGAAAAACATTTATAAGTGTCATGTTTTGAATGCCGTGTCATAAATATTTTCAACATCATTCGAAAGAAACGAAAACACATAGCACAGCTGAAAGAGCACTGACAGGAAATTCCAGTTTTGAATATGAATATTTTTCTGTAAAGTATTTTTCCATAGAACATTTTCTATAGTATAACTCTGTATCTACTATAGATTTTATGTAGAAAACGTCCTCTATTACATCTGAAAAATAGAAATTTATTACTTATATTCAAGGGCAAAATAAAAGAGTATATATTCTCATTCCAAATATTAAGAATCCTTTAAGAATCCTTACCAGATCAAGAATCCTTTTAGCCGTTATATAACACAGGCCTACAAAATTTAAGTTGACAAAATTTGATTTGATGATTTTAGCTGTTTTTTTTTTTTTTTTTTTTTTTGATATGCTGAAACCGAAAATGCAACCCATTTTTCTCTATCACGTATAGGTTTTTACCAATACAGGGTGCTTACCGACTCAATGATTTACATATATCATCATGGCAATAGGTTAGTTGGCTTGTTGGTATGGTTTTACGTCGCACTAGTGCTGTGCTATTACAACAATAGTTATCCATAATTAATTAACCATGGATATACTATAAGACATGTTGTATAATTATAGCAGTGGAAGAGTAATGGACGAAATTGTATAGATAGGCACCCTGTATTGTCAAAAATCTATACGTGATAGAGAAAAACTGATTTCATTTTCGGTTTCAGCATACCAAAAAACATAAAGATCAGTCAATATTATGAAATAAAAATTTTATATGTCGACCTGTGTAATCAAATAATTTTGTCAGTCCGTATAGCAATCCGATTGTACAAATGTACGCATTTTAATGGGCTGTATTCTACGGTACATGCAATATATATCTATATCTATATCTATATCTATATCTATATATATATATATGTATCACAAATCAATTTGATAGAATTCTAAAAATATAATCGAAACATTTTTTTAATAGATATAAAGATAATTAATATCAGCTGATAATTTTTTTCTTAAATTATTTTATGCGTAGAAAAAGAAAATAAACTTTCCCAGCTATGGTAATAAGTTTCACACATGTTTATATTTTAGAAGATACAACTCATCATCTTTCAAAAAATTCATGAAACGAAAATCCTAGTTTACTATGTTATCCAAAAATTTAAATAAGAAACTTATTTTTTTCTGAGTCTAAGTAAGTACACATATTGTTTTAAAATGTGAGACTATATATTAATATTTTAGTAAATCTTTCTCCAGCAAAACAGCATTTCTTTTTGTGTTTGTGTGTGAGTGAGTGTTATGAAAGGATCACGTAAGCATTAGGTAAGTGATTCAGAAAATAAAATGAACTATAAAATGGCAATTTATATATTAATTAATTAATTAATTTAAAATTAAATGCTGCGGTTTACAGTATTATAATCATAATTATTTTAAATATATATATTGTTTCCTTTGAATATTGTATTATGCATATTAAATGGCATTTTTCTTCCAATACTAAATTATACAACAGTCTAAATAATTTTATGAATAAACATGTCTGTATACTCCTCATAAAAATGTAGAGTATCATTGTAATCTACTTAATATAACGCTGAAGTTGTATCAGCAGTTGTACAATAACTTTATTCAGCTCAACATTTAATAGAAAATCTGACATATTTGGCACGAACGTAGATTGTTGAAAACATGAGAAATTTGAAGTACATTTGTGTAAATTTGTAGTAGTACAATAAAATTGGATGACTATTATAGATATATAAAATATTTAAAAGAAAATTAAATTGTCACACATTTTATAAAATTTTAAAAATTATTTCTTCTGTGAACGAAAATTTATTTATTTTTTAGATTAATAGTTAATTACTGGAATAAGGACGTATATTATTAGACGTTAAATTGCTATAATTATGCATATATAGTTGCAAACTTTTTCATTTTTCAACCACTACTATTTAAAAATGCTTGTTTTTGCATACTTGGATTACAGTACAAAAAACAAAAGTTTCTTTGCTTCATATCTACCTACCTATCTATGTAAAAGTACCATAATATATCAGGAATCAGAAACAGGTTAATTTTGTAGACTGTTTTTTAATTTTTTAATTTTTATATTTTTAATTTATTTTTTAATATTTTTTTATTTTTTAAATCACATATAAATATATGATATAAAACAATAGTCTTTATATTGTTATTAATTTGAAAGTGACATTACGATTTGTATTTTCAGTCAAATTCAGGCAATCTTTGAGTCTATTTGGTCATATGTTTGTTTTTATAACATCGTAATTCTATTAGTCGGACTACCCATTATCTTGTCATATACTAGGTGAGAAGCGCAAACATGGATTATGGACATTTGAAATAATTGAACTCCTGACTTTGTTCCTAACATTTCGGTTCATTTAAGTGACATTCTTTACATCTTGTTTTATTTGTCTTAGATTTCATTTTCCTTTACAGTTACAGGTTTATTTAAAATAAGTTAAAAAATATTGAAATCTCCATTGTTGCTAAACGTATATTTTTAATCATTATATACCAAATTAAAGGCAAATCAAATTAAATTATCAATTTATTTATATAATTTTAGAAATACATTGAAAATAACGCAGTATGAAGAGAAAAAGACTGTAAATCTGAAAACAAATTAGAGGGAGCATCGACCGGGAAGAAAATTTTAAAGTGAACAATTTGATTCTACGAGCAAGTTTTGTGAATTTTATTAATACGAGAAGCTCTCAAAACTTAGGTCCAGTGTTCCCAACTTTTATAATTTATTCACGAGCATTTTTAGCCCTGCCTCTTTTTCATACCGGAATTTTTGAAAAAAAAAAAATGATTTTCTTCTTATTTAATCGTTGTCACATATTAAAGAGAAATAATCTACAAAATTTCTGGTGCGAAAAGAAGGCGGGGCAAAAAACGCTAGTGAATAAATTATAAACGTTGGGAACTCTACTTAGGTTACAAATTCGATATTATTCGAATTCCGTCTGCCACAGAAATATTAGTATTATTGTACGGCAATTCTAATACATGCAGTTGTAACTGTGCAGAGTTTCACCCACCTACTACATATATCACTACCTATAGGTTCCCTTAAATAGCGACTGACTTAGGAAACGGGTCTCATGAAGAAATCCGCTCAGGTATTAGATTTCTGCAATCGAAACATGTAATCACCGAGAAATTATCACTGACGAGATTACAGTGGCTACTCAGCGCGGCATTCAATACTTACTACAGCTTGGACCTCGCAGGGGACGTTGTTCTCTTTCATCACTTGCATAATTGCATTAGAGGGCGACGATTCGTTTTAGATGCGGAAATGGAAGACTGCACGACAACGTAAACGTAGGATTATTTCCAGAAATGAATATTCAGATTCAACCAACGGAGCCACAGTTGCCTAATCGTATATGGAAACTATGTAGAAAACTAACCTAATGTATGTATTATCAATTGTCTTAATTGGTTGAATGAAATAAAATGTACATGTTTAACTGGAGTCTTTGTAATTTTCCTTTTTTGATTGCCCCTTGAATATGACATCAGAGTGGTCAATTGGATTATATGGCACAGATGTCAATATATTTTAAATAGTATGAAAAATAAATCACGCAGTCACAAACGTGAAATAATGAAATTACTTGCACTAAAAAATTAAAAAATAAGTTACTTTACGAAGATTTTTTGAAGTAGTCAGATGGATTAATATTTTAGTAGTTATCAGTAATTCAGATTAATATTTTAGTAGTATTCAGTAGTAAAATTAATATTTTAGTAGTAATATTTTAGTAGTAAATTGTATTAGCTGACAATTGATATAGAGATAAGTGCCACGTTAAGAAATATGTGTACATAGGGAACAAAAATGGAATTTTTAGATAAACATAACACTTAAATTCTATAGATCATAAGAAGCTAAAAGATAAGGAATCACATAATTAGACAAAGAACTAAAAATATATTTTTTTATAAAATAATTTTATGTCAAAATAAGTATTATATATTATGCTTGGACAACCATTAAGACATGCTACCAATGAATGAAGCGATGCTAACTGTGTCTAATGTTTAGTTTGTGCCTTTCAAATAAACATATAACTCGGATTTCTTTTCCCAGAAGAATATAGACTAGAAATAGCAAGAGAATGACTCGCAGTTTATCAGCTGATATCTCCAAGCTACCGCGCGCCGCTTAGAATACATTAAATATTGCAAAAAAATAAAAAGAAAAAAATGCAGTTTTCAAACAAAACAGAAAAACTGACGTTATTAATACTAAATTTCACATTAAAATAAGCAAAATTTACCAAAGCCGATTTAAGTTAGAAAGTGATTGGGCAGTTTCAAACACTGTTTTTTTTTTTTTTTTTTTTTTTTTTTGTGACATCTTGGTAAGAATATATATTAGCATTGTAAAATTACAATTATAAAATAATAGAAAGGCTGATACAAATGTTAGAATAATTACAAAAACTCAAGGTTCTGTAGAACAATTTCTTTCTACATAGTAGCAAATAATATATACATCCGGAATTTTAACTTTAATGACAAATGTAATGTATCGAGTTTTTATTAAAATGAATATTTAGATCCGCTCATATATCAATTTTCTTATTCCAGAAACAAATGTGGTAAATAAAATTAACAACACATATATTACAATATTTATATGAGTAATTCTCTGAAAAGTGGTCATTTCATGTCCCAGTAGTCTTGAGTAGAGCCCCTTAAATAAATAATAGGCCGGCGCATCACCGCCATTTTTTTGCCTCGTAAGAGGACAGTACTTCCGCTCGGCGATTTTATCGCTTCACTGGCGGTTTTAAGAAATTTTCATCTAAAAATAAAATCGACCAAAAATGATAAGCAACACAAGTAATCTGTTTCTATTTCTTAAATAATTCATAACATTTGAAAGGGGAAAAAAAAAAGAGCGTACCAATTAAAATTGGAAAGTTTTTTCAACGACCTAATACTATCAGGACACGGAAACAAGACAACGTTGGCGAACCAAAAAAACGTCGTCAAGACTCTACAAACACACAGTAAAAAAGCGTTTCTTAAAATAATTTATGGTTATTAAAATACATATTTAGATTTAAAAAATACTTTTTTTTAAATTTTTTACTTTATAAATGTCAGAAATGCAAAGAAAAGTATAAGTGAATAACAATAAAACTTACTATGCAAAGCTGCGCATTAGGTCCCGGGATCCAAGAATCTGGACGACAATTCGCTGCCCATTTTCTCCTTCTTGCATTATTCGAAGGAAACCTAAACATTTTGTATCCTTTTTCTGGAGTGTTTACAGCAGTTTATCGCTGAACAACCTCCCATATTGCAGTTTATTTCACTAAAATTACGAGAAAGACGGTAGAAACAATGGATGCCGTTTGTTTATCACGCTGGGTACATGCGGCAACCCTAAGGCAAAAATATGTCGGATGCGCCAGCTCGTATATATAGGAGCCTTAGTCTTGAGGGCATATTTTTAAAAGCACAAAAACAAAAAGCAGTCCAAACTATCAATATTAATTGGTTTTGCATATAAACTGTTATTCTTTGGTTATTGGAATTGAAATAAAATATTTTTTGAAATGCAAACTATCATTCCCTCACTGTGTCCCCATCCCCACATGTAAGTAAAAAAAATGGTTTCTATGGTATTAAAGCATCTATATTTAGATTATTTGAAGTGAAAATTTATTAAACATACTTTAATAAATATTTATCCATTATACTACATTTATATATTATGCAATGAAAGAAATAAGAGCACTCTTTATTGTTGTCCCTGGTAATAGATATCATTCCCTCATCAAACTGTAATTATACCACTACTTACTCCATTAATGGCAGCACGCACTTTATATAAGTCTAACTTAATTTATATAGAAGAAAAGTAAAGAAAACCTTTTGTGTTCTGTTGAAAACTTTTTACAATGAATAGCATATGGCTCTCAAATGTTAGATTGAAATGCAGTATTTTTATTACATGTCATTCCCTCACTCATTATAAAGTTAACTAAAAGAAATCAAATTTACTTTTTTATGGTATTATATTAATAAAAATGTGTTTTAATAAATATTTAGTGTTTGAAAATATAGCTAAACTTAATAATATTTTTATAAAGTAGTTTCTAGAAGAAATTTGTCATCCCCTCACAATCATTCCCTCATTTTTCTAATTAATAAAAATAATTACTATTTCAAAAATTAGCAGATACAGCTTGGTTAATATTATTTTTTGTTAACTGTGTATGTATTTTATTATTTTTATTAACGTGTATACGCACAAAAAAAAAAAAAAAAAAAAAAAATTGGAGCAAGTTTATTTGAGCTAACTTTTTTTTTTTTTTTTTTTTTTTAAAGCCCACTTTTCAGAGAATGACCCATATACTTGAATCGTTTGGTATTTGAATTTGTTTATATTATTAAAAAATATATATTTGTATTTTTTACAAAGAAAGATTACTATATAAGTGTAATTGTTTAAATATCAAAATTTTCATCGGAAAAAATTATATATATATATATATAATGTAATTACCTGTATAAAAAGTGATTTATTTAGAATTTTAGTAACTTAATTTTTATCATTAAAATATTTATTTTTAATGTATTTGCGTTCTTTTTAGTATTTGTCTATGCGAATTTATTCAAATTGTCTAGAACGACTTTTTTTTTTTTCTACGTATAAGTTATCTTCAAACTACGCATACTCCATTTATTTGTTTAAATCGACAGCATTTTTTATATTTGATGCCCATTTTTCCGCACTAAAGCTTTCGCCACAAGGAATATTGTTACTTTTATGAAAGCATATGTAGCATCTTGAAATATTTCAGTTGATCTTTTTATTTCTTTAAGTGTTTTAGAAGTTTAGGAATCTGTAAATATAGAGTGTTTATACAGAATATTTTTGTAATAGGTTTTGGAATATTGTTTATGTAGTTTTTTAATTAAAAGAAATAAGGATCAAATATTTGAACTAAAATGTTATAGTGTATTTTTTTTCTTCATTAATATGGTTTTATTGATTTTAACAGCCCTTTAAAATAAATGAATAAATAATATTAACGCATTATCAGGATAGTAATAAACATTATTTATTTATTTTTTAATAATTTTTTTAAATTTTTATGTATTTTACATTCATTTTTTGTTATAAGACCAGAAGCTTTAAAATATAAATATTTCTTATAAGTCCATGATTTTTTACATTACTAAGTTGAATAATTGAAAACAGAAGAATTTAAATCTGATGCTTGGTATCCATATTTAATTAAAGCTATGATTATGATATACTTAAATATCCCTGCAAACTATTACTGTCAGTTTTTAGACTTAAAAAAAATTGTTATTAAAACAAGACTTAAAATAAAAGATGTTGTTTAATATCACCAATTAATTTTTTTTTAATCAAACATTAAAATAATGTAGAGTGATTTTTTCAGTTAGTAGTCTTTTTAAAAAGTGTAATTATTTTTTTCCCTTATGTCGAAAATATGTTTGATTTAAAAAAAAAAAAAAAAAAAAAAAAAAAAGACATGAAAAAAAAGACGTGTTAACACCAATTTCAAAACTCTTTCAGATGTTTAAATAATATACAGTTTCATTAAAAATTTTATAAATAACATGACGTCCAAATTTTTTGTTAATATGTTTTTGTTTGTTTGTTTGTTTAAGTGTTATTTATAAAACTTAAAATGAATTAACAATTTATTGTTTAACTTTCAGGAACCAGTCTATTAAAGAGATGTCAAGTTTTTTTAAATTATTCAACAGTATGTTTAGCCCGCCTTTATTTTACTCCATCTTATTCATAGAATATTTTTTCTGTAATATATAACTAAAAAAAAAAAAAAAATAAAAATACATTTTAAAAAGTGGTATGAATAAAAGGTAAGAATAACAATATTCTGGAATAAATTATATATATAATACTTTTCTAACGTGAACGAATTGGGATAAAATTCTGACAAAACGATACGATAGTGACGTAAGATGCAATCTCATTGGATAGACCATTTCGGATTGAGGAGAGTTCTAAGATATATCAAAGCACAAATTCGGTAAAATAAAAATAATAATAATGTAATAAACTTGAAACTAACATCTTCGTAAAGAAATTGAAAATAAATAAATAAATAAATAAATAAATATAACATTTTAAACTCAAACATGCGCTCAAAATCTCATATTTATAAGTATATTTGGAAGAATTTAAAATCAAATAATCATGGTTGGTCCTTGCATTTCACGGTGACGTCATCTGTTGATCTAAATTGAAAAGATTATATTAAGATACAACTTTAAAATGCTATTCAAAATAATTTTTTTAAAACAAAAATTATATATATATATATATATATATATATATATATATACATTAGATTTCCTATCTTTATAAGTAGAGATATTTTTCTTTCTTTTTCTTTCTTTCTTTCTTTTTATTTTGTATATACATTTATTAACGATGTAAAGCCTGCAATGTATGGTAATATGGTATTTAAATTCCGTTAAATGTTAGGAAATATTTGATTTTTTGTATAACAGTAATTTAAATAATTCTAAGAATTTCTAACTTAGAAGTGGAAAAATATATTTTCTGAAATAAAAATTATAATGCAAATAACAAAGATTTAAATCTATTTTATTGAAAAAGTAAAAATGAGAAAAACTGAAAATTTCCAAAAATTTTATTTAGGAAATTTTCCTGAAAATATTATTAGGTATGTATTTACTATCATTCGGGAATGGCTAGTAACAGTTATCACTGCAATTAGTTCACTGTATAATCGTCTTCGATTTTGTTTGTTATTTACCCATATTACTTACAAACTTTGAATAAACACCATAAAATGCAATAAACTCGCAACAATTGTTTCGGGTCGAAAAACACACGACCCTTCATCAGGCGAATAAAGTAAGCACGAGTGCTGCAGTCAAAGCGGCAACGCACTTTGTGTTACCGCTTTGACTGCAGCACTCGTTCTTACTTTATTCGCCTGATGAAGGGTCGTGTGTTTTTCGACCCGAAACAATTGTTGCGAGTTTATTGCATTTTATGGTGTTTATTCAAAGTTTGTAAGTGATATTTTTTACAACCCCAGTTTTGTGGTGCTTTTTTATTATATTTACCCATATATATGTTTTTTATTCGTGCGTTGCCGCTTTGACTGCAGCACTCGTGCTTACTTTATTCGCCTGATGAAGGGTCGTGTGTTTTTCGACCCGAAACAATTGTTGTGAGTTTATTGCATTTTATGGTGTTTACTCAAAGTTTGTAAGTAATATTTTTTACAACGCCAGTTTTGTGGTGCTTTTTTATTATATTTACCCATATATTTGTTCTTTATTTTACTCTTGTGTAGTCTTATGTATAATTTTATTTTAATACGAAGCTAAGTTAACAATAGATTTTATTCATAAAATATAAATATTCAGTTACTATTAGAAATTTATATTAGAAGTTACTTTTTAGAAAAACTTATATTGATACTTAAATATTCTTTTCCGCTTATTTTAAAACTGTATAGATATGCGAAGTTATAATAAAATTATACGTAATTTCAATAAATCGTTTGCATATGTATAACCTTTTAAAAAAATTATTTCATTATTACTAAATCAACTTATAATTTAAAAAGTCGATTGTTTAGTAACTAGTGGAAATTTCTTAGGATTATATTTAATTATAGAATATAAGGAATAAAGAGATTGCAGAAAATTGAAAAATACTAAACTAGAAACTTTATTTTCGTTATTTTGCATTTGTTAAAACATCATTCGAACAAATTACTCCGTTTTACTGAACAAAAAGTAATTTAAATAAGTAAGAAATTTATTATGTTTTTTCCCTCTCTTTAAACACTCTCAATACCTATAAAATGTCTTCATTAAACTTAAACGTATTACCCATTTGATTCCTTAATTTCTGAAATAAAGATTAACGGAGCAAACGCTGTTTACATTTCACAAAAAATCTTCATTAATTCTGGTATTTGAAGTGAAGTGGAATTAAATTTGTGAAATAACGTAGAAAATTCTTAAAGAGTTTTTAACTAAATTGAACGAGGTGAAGCAAATAATTCCAACATCGAAGATACAAGAAAGAAAGAAATATACTGAAATGTGATGATCATAATTTTTACCGCAAAATAATTTTTTCTATGCATGGATGTATAACATGTTTGCTATATAAGGATTCTTTGGTTTCCTAATTAAATTATAAGATTCATTTTATCATAGTCTTAAACAATGTAAAAAATTGTTAAAAATGCTTAATGCAAAAGAAAATGCAGCCCTTAATGATTCTGTATGTTTTATTGTAGCCCGTAAATCTGAAGGATATACAAACATTAGAATAATAACAATAAATGTCAATTTCTTTATGATTTTCCGAGTAGAAAATTATTTATACGTTATTTATAAAATTATCTGTCTAAAATCGCAATGCATTGGCATTTTTTGGGGTGTCTCTGTGCACAAGCAAATCCTACAGAATTTCTTAATGCCATTTTAAATAGGGAATTTTCCACAGTAAACTGTAATAACAAATATATATATATATATATATATATATATATATATATTAGATATTATGAAAATATTTTCGGACGCTAGGGGCAAGCAGATGAATAGATAGACATAAGGACAGTCGGACAGACAAATACATAAAATGGAATTATATTAACACTTAAAAATTGTTAGAAAGTATTAAAAACGCTTAATGTAAATTAAAACTCAATTCCAGCAAATTTCCAATGATAATCCTTAGTGCAATGGAAAATTTTTGTATGGTCCTGTATACCACATGTTAATCATACTATATGCTGTAGAAAATATTGTTTTAAGACTATGAATAACACATTTCAATTTTATCAAGATTTGTGCAAAGGAAAGTTATTAACATTTTGTTTATAGAAATACTTCTCATAGAAAGCAATGCTTTGAAATACTTTCGCCTGTCTCTCTACACAAACCAGTGTTGGTATTTACTCCATTTTCAATAGAAAACATCCGATTGTGAACTTAATTAATGTATTTCAATTTATTTAATAATGGTGTGAAGTTATTAAAATGTGGTTTATAGAAATACCTCTAATAGAGCGCAATGCTTTGGAATACGTTCCAAAGCATTACCAACAGTTCCAGCAGAGGTATAACTCCATTTTCAACAGGGAATTTCCGATAGGGAATTCAAATAACTTTAGTAGCACATAACGTTATTTTAACATTGTTATGACCGTTTTTTAAATGTTCAGACTTATTTGACAACGCTATAACAACATTATGTGCTACCTAGGAACATATATCTGTTTCAGGAAAATCCATAAACCTTCACGGGAGTTAGAGTGCGGACACACATGTAGACTGACGGACAGACAGACAGACAAACCGAAATCATTAACATCTTTCAACATTCTTGTAAAGTGATAAAAATAATTGTTCATTATTATTATTATTATTATTTTTTTTTTTTTTTTTAACAAATAATTAATCACATGACTTAAATGAACATTCATATCTATGATACTAAAATTATTGCTTTGTTCTCCATTTATTTTCCCCGAACAAAATAACAGTTATAAAACAAAAATAGCATACGGAGTTTTAATAAAATTTAAAACATTTCATTTAAAGCATGGACTTTATGTAATTTAACTAAAAAAAAAAAAAAAAAAAAAAAAAAAAAAAACTTTCTTTTGTTAGTATGAAAGAAAATTTGTTGCAATTAAACTTGTGTTGTTTAGCGTCTTGTACTTTAACGTACCAAATATGCGTTTGCCTATAATACGACGGGAGAGAGTCCAACGCTTATTATTATTATTATTATTGAAAAGGAACAAATGAACTAAACTAGATTTATTCTTACATAGTGAAAAAAATGCGCATCAGAAATATACGGTAAATATTAATATATATATATATATAATAGAGTTGAGGATAAATGAGAAAGTTCTTGTACACAACTTTATATCTGATTAACCGAAAATAACAGTGTAACTGACAAGGAAATAGTCAAAAAGTGTCATTTTCAAAAAAAATATTGAAAACAAATGTGTTATTCTACTCTTCCTAAAACACCAGGAAGTGAAAAAAATCATCGGTTGAAATAAATTACAGCGACCAGAAATAAAAATAAAAATTAAGCATATTTGGCGATCAGATTGATAGCACCAAGGTTGTCATACAAATAGAACCGTGTTTTATTTCTCAGCTAAGTACTCAAAATCAATCTCCTAACAATGTGAAATCGCGAAATAGGCTTAATTTTAATAATTTTTTGCGGTCGCTGTAATTCATTTCAGCCGATAATTTTTTGTTTTAGTAAGAGTAGAAACATATATATATATATATATTTTTCAATATTTTCTGAAGACGACACCTTTTGAATGTTTCTTTGGGAAAATTATTAAAGGAGAAAGGAAATTACACTTTAAACTAAACTTCAAAATTCAAGTGGGTGCACACTGGTGGCAAAGAATTGTTGAACAATTGACAAATGTTTACAACAATGTACATTTAAAAAATTCTACGTGTTCCATAAAGCGGTTCCATACAGGATAATCTTCAATTTAAAAAGTGACAAGAAATAATCTGAAACTGCAAACTAAAATTATATTAAAATTGAACAATTAATTTTATGTAAATAAACTGTAAACATTCTATAGATAAAAAAAAATATGTATATATATATTTTTCATAAAACGAATTTTTTCATTATATGCATACATAATATTTAGCTGAAAGTTTAAGTAGAATATATATATATATTATTCTGTTACCTATAAGTAACACACATATGTACATATATATATACATATATTTTTAACCTAACTAATTTTTCTTTTTTTTTTTTTCGAAAACATACATTTATCCTTATTTCTTTAAATAAAATTTTACAACAATAACTATGTTATAATGTATTCCAACATGGGGATATTACACAAATATTTACATTAATTTTTAACATTTGTGTATTACATAATTTTGTTTATTTTACATTTTCCCCTACAAACAAATTCTAATGTTAAAAAACATTCTTTTTGAAAGTTTGCATCAAAGAAGACGATTTTTCTTTGTTTGTTTACAAAACCCACATTGTATATTTTTAATGCATCACTTTTTCCTGAAGGAAAGATACAGCTTCAGGGAATATAGTTACTTTTTCGAAAGTGCATGCCGCATCTCAAAAGATTTCAGTAGGTTTTTTTGATATTTTTATGAGTTTTGAAATTTCCGAGTTTTCTTCTTTTTTTTTTTTTTTTTTTAAGTTAAATATTTAGGCAATATGTATTTTGTATTTAGGAAATTATTATTTTTTAATTATTATTATACCATTTATTGATTTAGTTATGCTAGAAATTTAATGCATAATAAATGTTCGGGAAAATATAGTTAAGACTTTTCTTTTTTTGATTTTCTTTTAAGTTTAAATAGTATATTATAGTATGAAAAAAAAAAAAAAAAAAAAAAAAAAAAAAAAAAACCTCATTATTAAAAGTTATCTTGTATCCTTAATCTGAAAGAAAATTACAATAATATTTTTTGTTTCTGTAATTCTTGTATTATATACTATACATTATATACTAATACAATATGCACTAAACGTATTGCGTGTATTACGTACTATACATATATATTATACATTTTCTCAATGCGAAATTGCCTGCAAATAAAACTAATAATATTTAAATAACATTAACCTTAATGAAAGATAGATTCCGTTACCAAATCAACGTGATGGCATTAGGAAATTAGTTTTATTTCAAATACTATTAAAAATTTCTGTGACCATTTTGACAATATACAATACAAACAATATAGAAGCTTAAGAAAAATTGCTGTTGGTAAAACACGGCTCATTAATAACTGTCACTATATAATTATATTAACTATTTAAATTCGTGAAATTACGCTTGACATGCTTACTTACATTAATCATATTTTAAAACACCATTAAACGACAGTACCTCCAGCTCAGAGCTTTAGAGGTTTCGACCTCACAGTTACACTGCTTCCCTAAATGGCACCAAAATCGTAACCACATTTTTAATGTCAAATATTGACAACTGTACAGATAATAAAATCTCTCTTTTACAATAATTTATCTGAGCAACATAAATATTTATTATGCTACATCATGATTACGTATACGCAAATAATATGATGATATTCCCGGTGTGATAAATCTTAAAATAGGGAAAAAAAGTGGAGAATTTTTTTTTTCTTTTTTTATAATGATTTATTACATCTAGTTGGAAATTTTTCTTTTTTTTTTTTTTTTTTTCTTTCTCTTTCTTTCTTTCTTTTTCTTTTTTTTTTTGACATCATTCATTATACTTTTTTTTTTTTTTTTTTTTTTAATCAATTTTTGCTTACATTCATTTTTACTTAACTTAATTTAGAGAATGTTATTTCGTAATCCATACTATAATTTAACTTTTAAACAATCATTATCTAAACAACAGTTTATGTTATTTTAGCCATACATAAATGTGCTCGTAGTCCACTAGGTATAAATCGAGTCTTATGATTGATCGGATGTAGCATGCTAAAACATGTAAGCTAAATCTATAATGATCATTCAATTTCTGACCTTACGTACTGCAGATAAATTTAACAATATTGTTTAAAAAGTTAAATTAATCTTGCTTTTCATTCTATTTAAAACAACCCATGGAATATTTACTAATTTAAATATGTATTTTCAAGTCAGACGCTAGCTTTAAATATCTTAGTTTCTGCTAATAATTAGATACTATATTTTAAACTTTAGATTTAATTCATTTAAGCTCACAACAGAGGTTATGGATATATTTCATAGGCTTGTGGTAAGGTTATTTTTATAACACCTGATTTATTAATAAATGTGAATAATTAAAAATGAATGAAATGATAAGTAAAACAATTGAATGGGATTTTTTTTATAAAAACATTATTTAACGTCAATGTCTCTTTAAACATGTACAGTCGGTAACAAAAGTGTCCGAACACTAGCAAAAATTCCTATGTAAAAAACAAAGTACAGTTTATACGGTTTTGTTAAATAAATCTTTATCGAATCGTATTTTTACACTGACTAAGAACAGGATTCGCCAAGGATTTATTTAACAAAAAAACGTATGAAGTGTACTTTTTTAAATAGGAATTTTTGTTAGTGTTCGGACACTTTTGTTACCGACTGTAATACGTGTGTTTAAATTTTGGCATGAAATTATTTGCCAAGATAGAACCAGAAATAATTTAATGGAGGTTACATTCAGCTTAATTATAGTTAATTAGTACTACTACAATAACTGCTCAATGTGCTGTCCATCATTCAGAAGTACAGCTGTGAGATGATTCACCACACCGTTCACAGGATTTAGTAGCATTTCTTGGGTTATGGCAGACATATTTTGGCAGATGTCATATTTCAGTTCTGCTAGTGATGCCGGTTGGTCGCGGTACACTTTTGACTTCAAGAATCCCCACAGCCAAAAGTCACAGGGTGTCAGATCGGGAGATCTTGGAGGCCATGCGTCATTAAAGTAGCGACTGAGAATGCGATATTTCGATGCATGTAAGCTTCGACAACCATTACCTGCCGCAGTTGCTCCTTTTTATATCGTTTGTTGCTTTGCAAAATCCTACATCAGAAATCCGACAACGCCATTTGTTGGTCGCCATCAGAACTATTTTTTTCCCTTGCCACACAAAACCCGGCTTCTTTTCCATCCGTTTGGTGCAAACCGTTTGGTGCAAACCGTTTAGAATTTTAGTAACTTAATTTTTAGCATTAAAATCTTTATTTTTAATGTATTTGCTTTCTTTTTAGTATTTGTCTATGCGTATTTATTCAAACTGTCTACAACTACTGTTTTTTCTACGTATAAGTTATCTTCAAACTACGCTTACTCCATTTATTTGTTTAAAGAGACAACATTTTATATACTTGATGCCCATTTTTCCGCACAAATGCTTTCGCCACAAGGAATATTGTTACTTTTACGAAAGTATATGCAGTATCTCGAAATATTTCAGCAGAACTTTTGATTTCTTTAAGTGTTTTAGAAGTTTAGGAATCTGTAAATATAGAGCGTTTATACAGAATATTTTTGTAATAAGTTTGGAAATGTTGCTTACGTAGTTTTTTAATTAAAAGAAATGCGGATCAAATATTATCTTATAGTTTATTTTTTCTCCATTAATATGGTTTTACTTTTTTTTAAATCAATTTTTATTTATTTTTTATTTTTTGTATTTTACATTCATTTTCTGTTATACGATCAGAAGTTCTAAATTATAAATATTTCTTATGTCCATGATTTTTTAGATTATTAAATTGAATAATTAAAAACAGAAGAAATTTAAATCTGATGCTTGGTATCCATATTTAATCAAAGTTATTATTACGATATACCTAAACATCCCTAAAAACTGTTACTGTCAGTTTTTAAACTTTAAATATATATATATATATATATATATATATATATATATATATATATATATATATATATATATATATATAAAAAAGAAAAAGAAAATACGATAAATTGATTTTACCAATTTTTAAACAAGACAAAAAAGAAAGATGTTAAATAAAAATGTTATTTAATATCGTCAATTAATTATTTTATCAAACATTAAAATATTATAGAGTGATTTTTTCAGTTAGTAGTATTTTTATAAAGTGAAATTTGTTTTCCTCATATCGAAAATGTATTTGAAAGAAAAAAAAAAAAAAAGAAGAAGAAAGAAAAGAAAAGAAGACGTGTTAACACCAATTTCAAAACTATGTTTCAGATGTTCAAATAATATAAAGTTTTTTTAACGATTTTATATGTAACATGTCGTCCAAATTTTAAGTCAATGTGTTTTTGTTTGTTTAAGTGTTATTTATAAAATATAAAATGAATTCATAATTTATTATTTAACTTTAAGGAACCAGTCTATTACAGAGATGTAAAATTTTATGAATTATTCTACAGCATGTTTAGCTCCGCCTTTATTTTACTCCATCTTAATCATAGACTATTTTTTCTGTTATATATAACAAGATTAATAAAAACAAAAAACAAAAAAAGAAGAAGAAATACATTTTAAAAAGTGGTATGAATAAAAGGCAAGACTAACAATATTCTGGAATAAATTATAAAGCGCCGGCAAAAAAAAAAAAAAAAAAAAAAAAAAAAAACTTTACATGCCAATTGTTGTTTCCGCCATAAAAATTTGTCGAATCCCTGTGATGACACGTAGTAATAGTCGATCACAGATGACCTTTCCCTATCCTATTAACACTCAGTTCGCCTCGTGGACTTTTATAGTAAGGCTGAATGCTCTTTGTTCCTGCCAGCCAGTATTTCATTCATTCGTCAAAAATTTAAGAACCTACATCGGAATCTACATCCATTATCTGACGGGATAAAAGAGCATGCAGTTTAATTTTAAAAGTCCACTAGACGAACGGAGTATAGGATAGGGAAATAGGATAGCGAATAGGATAGGATAAAATCATCTGTGATCGACTAACAACAAGTGTCATCTCTGGATTTTGACACATTTTTATGGCGAGAACGGCAATTGACATGTAAAGTTTTTTTTTTTTTTTTTTCCCGCTCAAGTATAATGATTTTCTATTTTTATTTATTTATTTTCTTTCTTTCTTTTTATTATTATTATTATTTTTATTGTTTTGCTGGCTCTGTATATATAATATTTCTCTAACTTGGACGAATTAAGATAAAATTCTGAAAAAACGATACGGTAGTCACGTAAGATGCTATCTCATTGGATAAACCAGATCGGATTGAGAAGAGTTCTAAGAGTAATTCAACGCATAAATTCCATTAAAAAAATAATGTAATATACTTGAAATGAATATATTTGCAAAGAAACTGGAAATAAAAAATAATAATAACATTTTGAACTCAAACATGAGCTCAATATCTCATATTTATAAGAATATTTTGAAGAATTTAAAGCCAAATAATCATGATTGACCCTTGCATTTCACGGTGACGTCATCTATTGATCTAAATCGAAATCATTATATTAAGACACGACTTTAAAATGCTATTCAAAATAAATCTTTTAAAGAAAAATTATATATATATATATATATATATATATATATATATATATATATATATATTTTATTTCCTTTCATTATAAGTCGAGTTATCGTTATTTATTTTTCTTTCTTTCTTACTTTTTTTATTTTGTAGATACATTTATTAACAATGTAAATTGTGCTATGCATGGTGATATGGTAATTAAATCCCGTTAAATGTTACGAAATATTTGATTTTTTGTACAACAGTAATTTAAATAATTCTAAGAATTTCTAACTTAGCAGCAGAAAAATATATTTTCTAAAATAGAACTTATAATGCAAATAACAAAGATTTAAATCTAATTTATTGAAAAAGTAAAAAATGGGAAAAACTGAAAAATTCCAGAAATTTTATTTATGAGATTTTCCTGAAAATAGTATTAGGTATGTATTTATTATCATGCAGATGTTCCCCACGGGAAAGGCTAGTAACAGTTATCACTGCTATTAGTTCACTGTATAATCCTCTTCGATTTTGTTTGTTATTTATCCATATATTTGTTTTATATTTTACTCTTCCGTAGTCTTATGTATAATTTTATTTTAATACGAAGCTACGTTAATACATACATCCATGCCTAGAAAAAATTATTTTGCGGTAAAAATTAGGATCATTACATTTCAGTATATTTCTTTCTTTCTTGTATCTTAGTTGTTGGAATTATTTGCTTCATCTCGTTCAATTTAGTTAAAAACTCTTTAAGTATTTTCTACGTTATTTCACAAATTTAATTCCAGTTCACTTGAAATACCAGAATTAATAATGCTTTTTGTTAAATGTAAACAGCGTTTGTTCCGTTAATCTTTATTTCAGAAATTAAGGAATCAAATGGGTAATACGTTTAATTTTAATGAAGACATTTTATAGGTATTCAGAGTGTTTAAAGAGAGGGAAAAAACATAGTAATTTTCTTACTTATTTAAATTTATCTTTTGTTCAGCAAAAAGGAGTAATTTGTTCGAATGATGTTTTAACAAATGCAAAATAACGAAAATAAAGTTTCTAGTTTAGTATTTTTTAATTTTCTGCGATCTCTTTATTCCTTATATTCTATAATTAAATATAATCCTGAGAAATTTCCACTAGTTACTAAACAATCGACTTTTTAAATTATAAGTTGATTTAGTAATAATGAAATAATTTTTTTAAAAGATTATACATATGCAAACGATTTATTGAAATTATGTGTAATTTTATTATAATTTCGCATATCTATACAGTTTTTAAATAAGTGGAAAATAATATTTAAGTATCAATTTAAGTTCTTCAAAAAGTAACTTCTAATATAAATTTCTAATAGTAACTGAATTATCTTTTGTTCAGTAAAACGGAGTAATTTGTTCGAATGATGTTTTAACAAATGCAAAATAACGAAAATAAAGTTTCTAGTTTAGTATTTTTCAATTTCCTGCAATCTCTTTATTCCTTATATTCTATAATTATATATAATCCTGAGACATTTCCAATAGTTACTAAATAATCGACTTTTTAAATTATAAGTTGATACAGTAATAATGAAATAAATCTTTTAAAAGATTATAAATAGGCAAACGATTTATTGAAATTATGTGTAATTTTATTATAACTTCGCATGTCTATAAAGTTTTTCACATAAGCGAAAAGAATATTTAAGTATCAATTTAAGTTTTTCTAAAAGTAACTTCTAATATAAATTCATAATAGTAACTGAATATTTATATTTTATGATTAAAATCTATAATACATAAAATTATCTCAAATAGATAATAAATGTCAACACTTAAACATGTTACATTTTGGTTTGTATAAATAAATATAACATGTTTGCTATAAAAGAATTCTTTCTTTTCCTAATCGAATTCTAAGATTTATTTTGCAAAAGCAAATTTTTGAATAAATATAAATTGTTTAAATTTTTCATGAAACACTTCTTATTTTATTTATTTATTTATTTATTTTTTATTTATTTATTTATTTATTTACTTATTTTTTTGGAGTTTTAAAAACGAATATTTACATTTCTTGTGATGAAAAATAATTATATAATATATTTCAATGATATGAAATTATTTTTATTATTATTTATGCTTTTTTCATATGGCTATTATTACAGATTTTTTTTTTTTTTTTTTTTTGTATTTTTACACAGTTTTTCTTGATAAAATCGCAAAAAATAATTTAAAAAAGTCCATCATGCATTTTATAGAAAATAAAAATAATATTTTAAATTAGTTTTACGTGAAATCAAGAAATACCGTAATATACTGGTAATTTTATATATATATATATATATATATATATATATATATATATATATATATATATATACATACACGCACACACACACACACACACATATATATAAATCAATAATTATTTAATACTTTAAAATAATAAAAAAAAATCAAAATTTAAAATACAGTGTAAAGTGTGCGGAGAAAGTAGAGTCTGAATATAGTAGTGTTGTAGATTTTAGCTCCAGATGTCTTTCTTATAAAACGCAAGAATAAAAAACCATGCAATGTGTATCGATTGTTAACGATTTACAACTGTATATAAGTACAAAATAGCCTAATTTTCATTGTTCTTCGCCTACATTATCACACAACCGACAGAGAGAAGGACTGAAAGGCATACTGACACACTAATTGAATTCATAATCACTCTTAAACATTGTTAAAATACTTAACGCAAAAGAAAATGCAGGCCTTAAGAATCCTGTATATTTTAGTATAGCCCTGTAAATCTGAAGGATATACAAAACATTAGCATATACAATAAATGTAATTTCTTTATGATTTTCCCAGAAGGAAAAATTTTTATATGTTATTTATAAAAATGTCTGTCTTAAATCAGAATGCATTGGAATTTTTTGGGATGTCCTTGTACACAAACTAGTCCTACAAGATATTTTAATGCCATTTTAAATATCGTCATTCCACAGTAAACTTGAATAATATATATATATATATATATATATGTGTGTGTGTGTGTGTGTGTGTGTGTGTGTGTGTGTGTGTGTATTTAATATTGTGAAAATATTTTTGGATGCTATGGGCGACATATAGGGATAAGGACAGTCGGACAGACAAATACACAAATTGAAATTATATTAATACTTAAAAATTGTTAGAAAGGGTTAAAAACGCTTAATGTAAATTAAAATACAATTCCTTTCAATAATAATCCTTAATGCAATTGAATATTTTTGTATGGTCCTGTAAATCACATTTTAATCATACTATATACTATAGAAAACATTGATTTAAGACTATGAATAACACATTTTATTTTCATTAAGATTTGTGCAAAGTAAAGTTATTAAAATTGAATTTGGTTTACAGAAATACTTCTCATAGAACGGAATGCTTTGGAATACTTTCGGGTGTCCCTGTACACAAGACCGCTGTGGTATGTACTCCATTTTCAACATCCAATAGTGAAATTAATTATATATATTTCAATTTAATTAAGATTTGTGTGAAGTGAAGTTATTAAAATGTAGTTTATAGAAATACTTCTCATACAACACAAGGCTTTGGAATACATTCCAAAACATTTCCAGCAGTTCCAGCAGAGGCGTCCTGTACGCAAACCAGTAGTGGTATTCACTTCATTTTCAATTGGGAACATCCGATAATGGACTTGAATAATATATATCAGTTTCTGAAATTTCTATAAACCTTTACGGGAGTTAGAGCGCGGACACACAGATAGACTGACGGAGAGAACGACAGACAAATGAACAGACAGACAAACAAACCGAATTCATTAAAACTTTTCAACCTTGTTGTAAAGTGTTAAAAAGAATTGTTCATTATTTATTATTATTATTATTGTTTTAAACAAATAATTATCCACATGATTTAAATGAACATTCATAACTATGATACTAAAATTATTACTTTGCTCTCCATTAATTTTCTTCGAAGTAAAGGACAGTTAGTTATAAAGCAAACAAAGCGTACAGAATTTTTAATAAAATTTCAAACAGTTCATTTAAAGCATGACCCTCATGTAATTTAATTAAAAAGAATCTGTTTTTTGGTAGTATGAAAGGAAATTTGTTGCAATTAAACTTGTGCTGTTTAACGTCTTGTACTTTAATGTATTAAATATGCGTTTGCCTATATTAAGACGTTAGAGAGTCCTACGCTTCCAGTGGCGGATTTAAGGGGGGGGGGGGCTAGGGGGCTGAAGCCCCCCCCAAACACTGACATTTACAATTGAATATTGCAATTGTAAATTTTTTATTGGTCTAGAATAACACTTTGAAAAATCTTAGCCCCTCCCAAAAATGAAGTTCTGGATCCGCCACTGACGCTTACTATTATTATTATTATTATTATTGAACTAAACTAGATTTGTTCTTACATAGTGAAAAATAAATGTGGCGAGAGTACGCATCAGAAATATACGTAAATATTAAAAAAATAATAGAGTTCAGGGTAAATTAGAAAGTTCCTGTGTACAACATAATGTCTGATTAAATGAAAATAACAGTATCATTGACAAGAAAATATTCAAAAGGTGTCCTCTTCAAAAACAAATATTGAAATATATATATATATATATATGATTCTACTCTTCCTAAAACACCAGGAAGTGAAAAAATCATCGGCTGAAATAAATTACAGTGACCAGAAAAAAATTATCAAAATTAGGCATATTTGGTGATTTAGCGCTATTAGGCGATAAGTTTGATAGCACCGAGATTGCCGTGTACAAATAAAACCGTGTTTTCTTTCTCAGCCAAGTACACAATATCAATCCCCTAACAATGTGAAATCGCGGAATATACTTAATTTTGATAATTTTTTGTGGTCGCTGTAATTCATTTCAGCCTATAATTTTTTCACTTTCTGGTGTTTTAGGAAGAGTAGAATCACATATATTTTTTTCATTATTTTTTCAAGACGACACCTTTTGAATGTTTCCTTGTGAGAATTATTGCAAGCGAAAGCAAATTACACTTTAAACTACACTTCAAAATACAAGCGGGTACACACTGGTGGCAAAGAATGGTTAAAAAAATGAAAAATGTTTACAACAATGTACATTAAAAAAATTCTAAGTGTTCCATAAAAGGGATAAGAAGATTATGTAGAATACTAATAATTCCGTTACTCCATAGGACTTAAATATACATGCAGTAATACAAAAACTACACTTTGAGAAATGTATCCATTGCACCAAATTGAAGACCGGTCTACGTGATATCTTTGATTACTGCAAATTCTGGACGAAATTTAATGAAAGAGTTCTTTAAACTCGAAATTTCTGTTTCCTCTTCCCACTTGTATCCTAGATCAATAACTTGAAACTACAACTTTAAATTCTGAAAAAAAAAAATAAATAAATGTACTAATATTTCTTTCTCACAATAAGAATAAAAAGATCGTAAAGATGTAGAATACTCCCCAACATATAAAATTATTTAATAAATTAAATGAAGAACAAACAAAGAACATTCTAATTCAACTTATGCACTGTGAACGTAAATGTCTTAAATTCAGTTAAAGAAGTGTCTTAAAAGGATGGTCACTTTTTAAGCAAAAAAAAAAAAAAAAAAAAATGTATTTATTTCTAAGACACCCTTTTGCATCTGAAATTAAAGACTTGTAAGTATCTTAAAATACCGCCATGTTAAGCTTAAAAACACTACCGTTTTTACGGCTTTTATATATATATATATATATATATATATATATATATATATATATATATATATATATATGGCGCGCGATTTTGTTTTTCTGTTAAAAATAGATTTTAGAATTGTTTAGAGTATAAATAAAATATTTATTAAAAAAAAAAAAATCCTAACACCCGTCGTTGGAAATCGAACTCTCACTGTCCATAGAAACCGAAACCTGGAACCAAGCATTGCTCGGGTCAAGCATTCACCAGTCACGCCATCGTCCAACACAGAACAATGTGTTGTTATGGTAAAATATACTACAGTATTCGCGAAACAAATCCCAATGTTATGCTTTATTTCTTATTTTATACCGTAAAACTATTGATAGTATGTTATCTTAAAGTTAATAAATATTATTATCCTAAATTTCATATCTAGCGGTCTAGAATCTTTTAATAATGCATAACAAGTATGTGAAGCTTGTAGTCCTCGATGTTTGCATAACGATTTTTTTTTTCCTTAAAATGATATATATATTTAAAAAAAAAAAAAAAAAAAAAAAAAACTTTAATCAGGAATACCAGATTTTTTTTAATTTTTTTTAATTTTTTTTTTACGTTTTAGATGCAGGTAAATAAGTGAAAGAAAAAAGGTTTACATGAATAACAATAAGAAGAAAGGAAGAAAAAAGTTATGCTCAAATTAATCGTGATTGATCACTTATAAACTCTCTTTCTTCTCTACACATTACTTACTACGTCCATTTTTATACTTTTACTTCTATTATGAGAAAGCTTTAAAGCTTTAAAGTTTTTTCTTTTTTTTTTTTTTTTTTACGAAATAAGCTTTGTGTCTAGATATGTTGTTTATGAACTAATTTAAATTGCAGGGAAATATCATTAAAATCTCTAGAGTATGAAAATTTAATTTCATAAAGCTACCATAGTTTAACTAGCTTAAATTTTTAATATATAAAATAATAATATATTTATTGAATCTGGACAAAGGTAGGATAATCATATTTTCTTAAAGTAGATTCCATAATGCAAGTGTCTAAATTTCTAAAGTGTTTGAATATTCAGACGTGTTTGCTGTTTGAAAATTCGCGTATTTACGTGATTAAGACATTTTTGTGTCTGAAAAGATATTTCAGGCATATGTCTGTCTTAAATTAAGATGTCTATAACGTCTAAGCTATATCTTAAGACCTTTACGTGTCTTAAATGCCGTTTCAGTTGTTTTTATGTCTTACTTTAAGACCCTTTTATTTGCAGTGTGATATGTCTTGTGACGTAAGTGTCTAAGTACTTGTATTAAAACCCAGATATACTTTGTTCACTCGGTCACTGAGTCGCTCTTTATCATCAAGTTATTAAAGCACATTATTATAATCATACATTATATGTATATAATCGTATATAATATTTATATAATTATTATCAATTTATTAAATCACACATCATTAGTGAAATACAAAATATAACTGATTTTTCTATTAAATTAAATATGTGTAAATTGCAGATTAAATACAACGCATTTTATACGACTGTTAACACATAAATATTAAATCGTGGTTGCTAATAAACTTAAACATTTGATAAATTATTCGTTTAATAGCGCAATTTTTTTTAAAGAAAATTCACTAAAAAAAAAAGGTTTTTTTTTTTTTTTTTTTTTTTTTTTTTACTGTAAGCATAAAAAGACTGAAAAAAAAAAAATATATATATATATATTAACTCTACTTAATTCAAACAAAAATAAACCATATTAATAATAGCATATTCATTTAGAGATAATCTTCAATTTAAAAAGCGACAAGAAATAATCTGAAAATACAAACTAAAATTATATTAGTATGAAACAAATAATTTTATGTAAATAAACTGTAAACATTTTATAGATAAGAGAAAAAACTATTTTTCGTAAAACGAATTTTTTAATTATATGCATACATAATATTTAGCTGAAAGTTTAAGAAGAATGTATATATATATATATATATATTATTCTATTACCTATAAGTATTTACACACACACACACACACACACACACACATATATATATATATATATATATATATACATATATTTTTAACCTAACTAATTTTTTTTTTCGAAAACATACATTTATCTTTATTTTTTTAAATAAAATTTTACAACAATAACTATGTTATAATGTATTCCAACATGGGGATATTACACAAATATTTGCATTAATTTTTAAAATTTGTGTATTACATACTTTTGTTTATTTTACATTTTCCCCTAGAAACAAATTCTAATGTTAAAAAACATTCTTTTTGAACGTTTGCATCAAAGAAGACGATTTTCCTTTGTTTGTTTACAAAACCCACATTTTATATTTTTAATGCATCACTTTTTTCTGAAGGAAAGATACAGCTTCAGGGAATATAGTTACTTTTTCGAAAGTGCATGCAACATCTCAAAAGATTTCAGGGTTTTTTTTTATATTTTTATGAGTTTTGAAATTTCCGAGTTTTTTTTTTAATTTTTTTTAAGTTAAATATTTAGACAATATGTATTATGTATTTAGGAAATTATTATTTTTTAATTATTATTATACTACTTATTGATTTATTGATGCTAGAAATTTAATGTTCGGGAAAATATAGTTAGGACTTTTCTTTCTTTTTTTTTTCTTTTGAGTTTAAATAGTATATTAAGGTATGAAAAAAAAAAAAAAACCCTCATTATTAAAAGTTATCTTGTATCCTTAATCTGAAAGGAAATTATAATAATATTTTTTGTTTTTGTAATTCTTGTATTATATAATGTACATTATATACTAATACAATATACACTAAATGTATTGCGTGTATTACGTACTACACATACATTTTCTCAATGCGAAATTGCCTGCAAATAAAACTAATAATATTTAAATAACATTAACCTTAATGAAAGATAGATTTCGTTACCAAATAAACGTGGTGGCATTAGGAAATTAGTTTTATTTAAAATAGTATTAAAAATTTGTGTGACCATTTTGACAATATACAAACAATATACAAGCTTAAGAAAAATTGCTGTTGGTTAAAAACGGCTCATTAATAAGTGTCACTATGTAATTATATTAACTATTTAAATTCGTTAAATTACGCTTGTCATGCTTACTTATATTAATCACATTTTAAAACACTACCATTAAACGATAGTACCTCCAGCTCAGAGCTTTAGAGGTTTCGAGCTCACAGTTACACTGCTTCCCTCAATGGCACCTAAATCATAACCACGTTTTTAATGTCCTACATTGACAGCTATATAATTAATAAAAGTATCTCTTTTACTATAATACATATGAGTAACAGAAATGCTCATTTTGCTACATCCTGATTACGTATACGCGAATAATATAATGATATTCTCGGTGTGATAAATCTTACAAAAGGGGAAAAAAAAGTTGAATATCTTTTGTAATACTTTAATTATATTTATTTGGAAAATCATTTTTTTTTTTTATCAATTTTTTCTTACACTCATTTTTACTTAATTTAATTTAGAGAATGTTATTTCGTAATCTTTACTATAATTTAACATTTAAACCATCATTATCTAAACAATTGTTTATGTTATTTTAGCCATACATAAATGTGCTCGAAGTCCATTAGGGACAGACAAATCGAGTCTTATGATTGATCGGATGTAGCATGCTAAAACATGTAAGCTAATTCTATAATAATCATTCAATTTCTGACCTTACGTACTGCAGATAAATTTAACAATATTGTTTAAAAAGTTAAATTAATCTTGCTTTTCATTCTATTTAAAACAACCCATGGAATATTTACTAATTTAAATATGTATTTTCAAGTCAGACGCTAGCTTTAAATATCTTAGTTTCTGCTAATAATTAGAGACTATATTTTTAACTTTAGATTTAATTTATTTAAGCTCACAACAGAGATTATGGATGTATTTCATAGGCTTGTGGTAAGGTTATATTTATAACACCTGATTTATTAATAAATGTGAATAATTAAAAAGGAATGAAATCGTAAGTAAAATAATTGAATGGGATTTTTTTATACAAACATTATCTAACGTCAATGTCTCTTTAAACATATACAGTCGGTAACAAAAGTGTCCGAACACTAGCAAAAATTCCTATGTAAAAAAAAGTACAGTTTATACGGTTTTGTTAAATAAATCTTTATCGAATCGTATTCTTACACTGACTAAGAACAGGATTCGCCAAGGATTTATTTAACAAAAAACGTATGAAGTGTACTTTTTTAAATAAGAATTTGTGTTAGTGTTCGGACACTTTTGTTACCGACTGTAATATGTGTGTTTAAAATTCGGCATGAATTATTTGTCAAGATAGAACCAGAAATAATTAAATGGAGGTTATATTTACTAGTAAAAACTGCTTCTTATATAAATATGGGTGAATTGCAACTTATATTTTATGCATCTTTTTAGATATCCAAGTAATTTTATTAGTCGTCATAGGCAATCCGAATGTTCTACATGCACGTATTTAAATGGGCTGTGTTCTATGGTATGTTTGAAAAATATTATCAGAAAAATTATTTTTATGGAATTCTTAAAATATACTTTTTTTTTTTTTTATATATAAAAAGATAAATATTATCTGCTGCAATTTTTTACTTCAATTATTTCATGCGTAATAAAAAATAAGTAAATAAATAAATAAAAATTCAGAATTATAGAATAAATTTTTCGCTTTCATTACTTCTGCAATTTTGATACGACACAACCGATCATATTTTTTTTAAGTAATACATACAACAATAATCCTAGTTTAATACGTTATCTAAAATATTAATAAAGAAATTCATATTATTCCGACTCTACATATTGGTAAGCTCACATATTGTTTTAAAATATGAGATTTTTTTCCCATAAAAAATTCTCAATCAATCCTGTATATATATATATATATATATATATATATATATATATATATATAATTACAAGATAAAAAGAACTTTTATATACCATGTTTTTAAATTTTCTGTTGAATCATATAAACGCTACTGAAGGCAGCGGGAACCCGGAGCAATTGGATAAAAGTATTAAAAAAATTCCTTGTTATCGTGTTTTGAGCTATTATAAAAGTTTCAAATGGCTATCTAGCCGGAAAGTTAGTTAAAAGTTGATTGATAGCTTTGTATTGGTAACGCTGCCGAAGGCAGCAGGGTCCCGAAGCAATTGGTTAAAAATATTTTTAAAATGCATTTTCACCGTATTCTGAACTATTCTGAAAGTTTCAAATGTATAGCCACTCGGGAAGTTAGTTAAATAAATTTTCTGTTGAATCATATAAACGCTGCCGAATACAGTAGAAACCTGAAATAGTTAACTAAAATTTTTAGAAAAATGTATTGTCACCGTGTTGTAAGCTGTCCTGAAAATTTCAAATATCTAGCTAGTCGGGAAGTTAGTGAAAAAGCGATTGCAAGATTTATACTCGACAAACAAACAAACAAACAAATAAACAAACATACAAACAAGAATCGAAGCTAATAAAAACATGGTAAAATATATATACATACAGGCAAAATATATTTATATATATATATATATATTATGAAAGAATTAGATAAGCATATGTTAAGATATTTAAAAAATAAAATGGACTATAAAAAGGAGATTTTTACAATAAATAAGTAAATAAATAAATAAATAAGTGCTGCGGATTACAATATTATAAGGATAATTTTACTTAAATACATATTTTGTTTCTTTTAAACTTCGTATAATGCTTATCTAATAGCATTTCCCTTCCTATACTATCTTAAACAACAATCTAATAAATTTTGTTAATAAACATGGCTGTACTCTCTTCATAACAATTGAGAGTACCATTATCATCTACTTAATATAACGTTAAATTTGAATCAATAGTTATACAATAGCTTTATTCTTCTCGATAATTAATAGAAAATCTGACATATTTGGCAGAAACGTAGATTGCTGAAAACATAAAATTTTTGAAGTGAATTTCTGTACATGATATTTGATATAGTACGATGAAGATAAATAAATGCAATCAATATATAAATCACTTTAAAAACATGAAATTTTCGGATACTATTGGAACTGCAGATCAGAAGCCTCACCCTCCTATTTGCATCACACATTATTCAACATGTGTTTTTTTATTTATTCCTTTATTGATTCGAATGAATTGCTACATAAACAGATACGTTACTGAGGGAGGCTGTCTTCCCCCTCAACCCCCCGCTGTATCTCTCTTTCTATACCTATCTATATACCATATATATATGTGTGTATTATTAGTAATTTACAGTCTTGTATTATTTCCTTGAAATTTATAAGTATTTGTACCGAATTCCATGCAAAAGATTACATAGCATATCGGAATTATTTTGTGTAACCCCGTAAACTAAATATCAATTTTATGCTCACAACTTTCTACCGAAAAACATGCTTTTACAATTCCAGTAAAATTCCATTATATTTAATGGCGGCGTAACCATGTTAAAATACACTTTTAATAAATACCGTCTATAGCCAGTAATAGTACAGAACTATTTTATGATTACCGGAAAAGTAGCCACAATTTTTATATACGGCAATAATAAGAATACACCTAATTAAGTATAACTTATTAATTTTTCAGACTAACTTGACATCATTTGGATGATTACAGTACGTCATTGGAAATCTTTTGTGTGGTCCCATAAATAAATTATTTAGTCTATACAAACTATACATATCTTTTTTAAGAGTAAACATGCTTGTAAGCATCTTTACATATTAATTCCATTCTTTTGAGTGGAGCATAAACACATCAATATTCTTTAAATAAATATATATATATCCATAGGCTCAATGTCACGAAATTATTTTCTGTGTCCCTATAAACGAACCAAAAACATTGTATACACCAGGTAAAACTTTTCAGCCTATTCTGCTTTTTACATTAATAATGGTTCCAAATTTAACATAGTTTGGTTGATTACGTGACATTGTCAGAGCACTTTTGTAAGGTCCTGTACATTAATTAGAAGCCTAAGAGCAAATATTTTATTCAAACAACGTAAGTTTAAGCATCTTACTCACGTACGCTAATTTCATTTTGTTGAATGCAAAGTAATGATGTTAAAATACGTTTAAACGAATTTCACCCCATACGCCGTAATGCTAAGAATTTTGGCGTGTCCCTGTACATAGTTTATAAACAATATAGCCATAAAAAATTATACAGCTATTTTTATGAAAAGCTTGAACGTATGTGTCAATTTGCATGTCAATCGAAGGATTTTTGCTGCCGCTTTTGCGGTACATACAAATTCTTCCCATAGGCCATAATGATAAGAAACACTTTGGCGTGTCCCTGTACACGAACAACAAATGGAATGCACAACTAACAGTATACAGCTATTTCTGATGAGAGCATGAACATGTGTACCAAATTGCAAGTGAATAGTGTGATTTTTGCGGCCGCTCTCACGGTACAAACACATTCTTCCCATAGGCATTAATGATAAGAAAAACTTTGATGTATCCCTGTACACGAACTGCAAATTGAATGCACACCAAAAACTATACAGCTTATTTCGTGTATATCATGAACATGTGTACCAAATTTCAAGTCAATAGCGTGATTTTTGTGACCTCTAGTATCTCGTGACAAACACACAGACAAACAGACGGAACCCAAAAGCTTTTTGAGTCTCAACAGAGGGCCTTCAATGACGTTTCGGTAATTGTAACTAAGTTTAAAAACTCATTTCTTTTATAAACATGAAAAATAATTTCATTAGATTAATAGGTTAACATTGGTATAGAGACAAAAATTTTCAGAAGCTAATTTATTAAAATTATGTATAAATAGCTGCAAACGCTTTCATTTTTTTAACATTGTTATTTTATAATTGCTATTTTTGCATTCTTTATTGGTAAAACATTATCAATATTTTTTAAATATATATATATATATATATATATATATATATGTGTGTGTGTGTGTGTGTGTGTATGTATGCATATATTAAAACTTGTAAATATATATATATATATATATATATATATCTTTTAAGGGTTAAAATAATTATTCTCCATTCTCCAAATCAAATTCATGGGCATAAAATTACCGAAGAGTGATAAAAATGTGGGGAGGAGGTGACGTGTCGAGAAATTGGTGGGTGATGGGCGAAATGGGGATCATATTCTGATTCAGGAAGTCATTTTGCATAAGAATCAGCAGGAATGGTATCAGTTTTTTTTTCTCTTTTTCAGCGTAGTGTTATTAAAAATATTTCAATAATGCTCTTTAATATTATCATTTAATTATTTAAATTCGATCATTTTGAAGTTGAAACTAGGTAGATTAGATAAGTAGTATCATATGGAATGTTTCTTAAAATTTTTTAATGAGATATGGCAAATGGTTCGTGTGCAGGGTCGTACAAATGTACTGAAAAACATTATATTTGTTGACTTATTTTCTCTTAAGTACAATTTCACATCTTTAGACTGGACAAATTAAGATTCAATTGATGTATATTTTTATAAGCACAAAAGCATATTTTATACAGAATATAGTATTAAAAATATTTATCCTTCTTTTACTGGACCGCTTAAAAGAATATTTATGTATTTGTGATATATTTGGAAATGCCTCAAAGTGATATTTATGATGTGTCTTATATTTTTACTTTCTTATTTATTCATGAAAAGAAAATGTTGTCAAATATTTCGAGTTTTGGTTTTGACAGATTTACACGATTTGAGTTGCCCTAAATCTGATAATTTTTAGAAAATACATGTCTGCTAGTATTTATGTGTCCTTGCATGACAAAATTTTGTCGCAGTTTCAAATTAAGAATTAATGCTTAGACTAAAATGAAACTTTATGTTTAGTACTTTTACAAATATTGGTGATTTTGTTTCAGGTTTTGGTGCATATAAGATTGGTGAAGTTGCTTTACTGAAAATTACCCTTTTTGTGGAAATGCTATCTCAGATTCTATAGTGCATGAATGTACAAACTAGATATATAAGTTCTCCTGTAGAAATAAGCTGACTCAATTTAGGTGAATATCAGCTGATAGGAAGAGTTACTATACTTCGGTTTTCCCGTCTCATGGAAAATGTTTTCTTTTTCTTTTCTTTTTTCTTTTTTTAATTTAATTTCTCTATAGGTGTACCAAATTTCTTACGAGAGATAACAATTAATCTATGCTGATATAAATAGGTAGCATATCTGCCGAACGCGGACACTGCTTTTTGCAAATTTTTCCATTTACAAAACAAATACTTGTAATAAAGTGCATACTCAAAATACGTGAAATGCTTTATTTATGAAGCATCTTGGTTTCTGGTATATCTAAAAGTACCAAATTTTATGTGTGGGATGGCTTTAAAGAAAAACTTTCCTAACTTATTTTTTTCCCTCATTATTTAATGGACATTGCTGTTATGCAAACCCTTCAGGACCCCTGTCATGCAGTTTTTCACCAAATAATATATTAGAATGAGTAGTAAAAAGTGCCATAGCTACAGCAAGCTAGGTTTTATTTATTTATTTTTTATTTTTTTAGATTTATTATTTTTACTTTTTTTGGATTTATTATTTTTACTTTTTTTGGATTTATTATTTTTACTTTTTTATTTTATTTTATGCTCTAAATTTAAGGACGTAGTTTTGTGAATATATAATTTACTGATAACACAGATTGTAATTAAAAAAAAATATATTCATAAGATGTTTCAATTGATTTTCATAAATTTATACTTGTTGCAACCGAAAGATACAGTAAAAAAAAAAAAAAAAAAAAAATCGCCAGTTATAGTTTTTATTACTTTTTTTTAAACGCATAATTTTAGTTGAAACCATAAAAATTGTTATCATATTATTTATTGTAATAACATGTTTAATAATTATTTCTTACTTCATAAATATATTTATTATAATAAAACTGAAAACAAGAAATACAAAATTTAAAATAAGTGCCAAATGAGGTGCAGTAGAATAGGTGAAAGTAGAAGCATGTTTAAAGAGGGGGGGGGGGGGAATAAAAAAAGTATGAAAAGTTTTCACAAGAAAAATTAGTGAATATAGAATATTAAATATATCAGAAAAAAAAAGTGTTTAATTATAAAAAAGAATAGGTTACTTTAATATGGCAAAATAGTGATTTTTGATTACAAGGCTGAGTTATTTTTAACAGAAAAAAAAATGTGATAGACAAAAATTGAGGTGATGTTTATATTTATCATCATAGAAATCATAAAGTGTATTAAAAAAATTCAAGCTGATTTTTTTTCCATACTTGTGTAAAGGGCAACTAAAATTGTCTTGTTGGAAGTATTCCTTTGAAGAATTTGAAATATAGGATGTCTTCGTACCACATCTGAAAACTTCAAGGTGAGGTTAGGTGCATCCCGATGACTTAAATCGTATGCATAGCAACGTAAGTTCGGAAATCACTTCCTGGCGTGGTGGTGTAAACAAAAACTTCAAGTATAAAATGCATGTAAATATTCATTTCTTTATAAACATAAATGAACAATAGGAACTTAAATAATAAGAAAGCACCACAGAACTGGCGTTTTAAAGTAATAATTACAAAATTTTGAATAAACACCTTAAAATTCTATAAACTCGCAACAATTGTTCCGGGTCGAAATAACATACTACTCACCGTCAGGAAAAACATTAGGCATGTGTTCTGCAGTCAAAGCGGCAACTTTTTGCGAGTTTATTGCATTTTTTTATGTTTATTTAAAGTTTCATAATTATTATTAATAGGAACATAGGCAGGGTTTTACGTTTTGTCTACTGACTTCAATGTGGACGTCACATCTACGAAGGATGGAATTCCAAATATTCTGGAACATTTAAGGATTTTCTTGAATTCTCATGGCAGCTATTGTGATACATTCCACCAGAATATTATGAATTTAATGCGTCGTACATGTTAAACCTACATTAATGTTGACCGACGAAACTTCGAACATTAAACCATGTTATTTTTGTTTGTGAACATTTATTAAAAAAAAGATTATTCACTTACTTTTTATTTCTGATATTTCTCTGTAAACCTTCGCTTCAGAAAAGTATTTCCAACAATACATTGCTATATGGTTTCGAATCGTTTAGATACATTCTATCCTACCTAACAGTTCTGAAACGAGGTACTGTGACATCCTGTATAATTCAACACTTAATACTAGCCTTAATGTTTTTAAGGATGTAGTTTCGGTATATTTACAGCGAGATGGATAGGGCGATAGCCACCTTCACATAAAAATGTATCTAAAATTAAACTGTCTCTGTTTTTTTTTTTTTTTAATGATGTTTAAAATAAGCCATTATTATTCTAATACATCACCACATACCTTATACCTCAATCAGTAATAAAATACTTAAATAATGCAATGTAGAAAAAGTAATGTGAGTTTCATGTGAGAAAAAGTAATGTGAGTATATGTTTGTTTAAATACGACTCATGTGAAATTTTTAAGTTTAACTTATGCATATTTGAACAGCTCATTGTAAAAGCGGTGTAACTCCATATATATATATATATATATATATATACAAATATATTTTCTTACATGTATCACATTTTGTCATAACTTTCATTATAAAAATGAAAAAACTCCAAAAATTGTATACCGTAAATGATATCACATGCTTTTCTCAGAAACCTAAATTTCGAAATATCCATTGTAAAAATGAAGTTACTTCAAATTATTTTTAATATAATTTATAAACTCTTATAACTATGATTTTTATTAAACACAAAAATCGATAACACTTACTGTATCTTGACATTTTTTTCCTACGCATAAATTTTAAAATAAGCTCGTTATTTCAATATAAATTTCCAAGGAGAAAATTCACTTTTATAATGAAGGACCCATATGTTTTTAAATATCATTGCTTGTATCTTATAATAAACAAATATTCCTTTTTTTCCATTAAAAAACTTCTTCTTTATATAAAATGCATATTCTAATTTTTAACATTCAGAAGATACCTTAATAATTGTGTATAAATAAATAATTGAATAATAGATAATAATTTTCTAAATGTAAACTTAATTACTTTCTAAAATTGAATAAAATATCGAATAACGCTACTTCACATAAAAGAAAAACGAATTTATTTTCATATCTAATCCGTTTGATGCATTTTCGAAATTAAAAATATCTACAGGTATTTTTTGTTAAATGTAAAAGTAAGTTTGATTTAAGTAACATCAAGAAATTTACAAAAAATACTTTTAAGTAAAATATAAATAATAAGATTTACACTTGAAATGTAATCTAATTTTTAAAGATGTAAAGTTCAACATTTTCTCAATTATTGCCTTTTAAACAACAAATAATTCCTTTTAAGTGAGAAAATAACCTTTTTAAAATGAAATAATACATTCTGGATAATTGTGTAAATATAAATTAACGAAGTAATCTGATGTGTCACTCTCAAGACTTTCTTTTAACATGCATTTGAATACTATAAGAATAAATTTTATTATTATTATTATTATTAATGGGTAAGATGGCAAGTGAAGTATAGAAACACAATTTAAAAGAAGTTGAAAATAGTTTTAAAAGCATTTACACATATATATGTATATATATATATATATATATATATATATATATACGGGGTTATTATAATTAAAGTTTTCCTATTCAGAAGGCTCTAGAGCCGGTTTTATGGATCCAAACGAAACAAAATTTCACTAGTATGTAGTACAAGGGATGCGCTCTGCGAAATTCAAAGAAAAAAAAAAAGTTGAAATTTTCGTCAATAGGTGGCGATGCTCAAATATCTAAGGCAAGTTATGCAGATTCCGTCTATCATTTTTGGTCAATCCAGACTAAACACACAAAATTTATTTTGTTTTTCACAGAGCGTATCACTTGTACTACATACTAGCTATTTTTTTTTGTTTGTTTGAAGCTACAGAACCGGCTCTAGAGCCCTTTGATTAAGGGAATTGTAATTATAACAACTCTATATATACATATATTACGGAGATGGGATGACGTTCTTTGGACTAGTTCATTGGGTGATTTGCTGAAACTGTATATATAATTATTTATTTATAAGAAATCCGCGTTTGCTGTGTGTATTTATTTATTTATTTTTTCACACTGTTATCATGCTGCTTGATTGTTGATGATTCTATACATCCTTCTAATATCTTTGTTGTATACTATGGTTATACGTCCTTATTCAGTATAGCTGTTCAAATTGGTTAATGCTTTAACCCTACAAGGCTTTTTTTTTTTTTTTTTTTTTTTTTTTTTTGTGCGCGACAAAAATATATAGGCTGTAATTAGTAATCAGAAGATAGGGAAAACTTATAAAAATAAAAAATAAAACCATATTTTAGTGAAAGATCAATTTTTTAGCTCAACGTAACGTATGTGGAACATACATAAAAATATGATTTACTAATACGTTTATTATAGTAATATATATATATATATATATAAACTTACCTCTGCAAAATATACACATCGTTATAACACACAGTATTTGTTTTCGAGTCAAAACTGTTTAATAACTTTTTTTTTTTTTTTTTTTTTTTTTTTAATTCAGACAAATGACTAACGTATCACTTTCATTCAAATTTCACACTGAGTGCACTATAACAAAAACACGAACGACATCTTTAGGTCAAGATTCGTATTACTACATTGCTAAATGTCAGTAGCTTCTATGAAGATGTCGAGAGATGTCGCTACTAATAGTTTTATAGCTATAGGAACGATTAAAGTCGGTGTTCCACACATGGAACTGGGTGCCTTGTAGGGTTATATAACTAGTGGATCTGCAGATCAAGAACCTCAACGTCCTATTTGCATCAAACATTATTCAATAGGTCATTTTTATTTATTCCTTATTATATAACAGTATATGTTGATTCGATCGACTTGTTACCATAATCAGATACATTCCTGAGGGAGGCAACTGCCCCCTCAACCCGCCGCTGTATCTGTCTTTGTATACCTATTTGTATATCATATAAAGTGTTACGGAATTGTAAAAAAATGCATTTATTTTTGTATAAATTCTTTCAAAGAGGTTTAGTAAGTTGATAAAATGCTGATTTTGTGCATTTCTAGTCGTTTCAGCGTTAAAATAGCCTAATTTTCCCTTAAAAATGCATTAAAAAATTCTAATAAGGGAAGAAATGGATTTGGTGCCAAATTTGGCGACTGTTTCCCTCCTTGGCGATTTTTTGGCGACCTTGGCGAGAAAATCTTTATTAGGGATATACCAAATATTGAAGCTTTAATCTCTAGCTGATGAGAGACGAGAATTTTCCAGAACAGTCTGTGTTCGATAGAAAAGTGTAAGGGAGCATTTTTTTCGCCAAGGCGGTCAGTCTCAGATCTGTGTCAGTTTCGTCAAATGCTTGCTTTGCTTTCAGCCTCTTTGGATGAGACTTGCTCTATGTGTTATTGCTAAATAGTTTGCACTGTTGTTTTGCTGTTAACGGCTGTTGTTTAAGCTGTGTTTACTGGTTGAAGCTGACACTTGGTGTATATATAGACTTGTATTTTTCTGGAACTTTCTGTGAATAAATCACTGAATTTTTGCAAGTTTCGCCTTTCATTCTCGGAGAACTTACGATCCCCCAAGTGCGCAGCAATATGCATTCTTAATAAAAGACGGTCTTGTATTATTTCCCTGAAATTCATAAATACCAAATTTCATTACTACCAAATTTCATACAAAAAAAAAAAAAAAAAAAATACATTGCATATCGGAAATATTTTGCGTAACCTTTAAAATAATTTCCAATTCTATGTCCACAATTTCCAACAGGAAAATATACTTTTAAAATTCTAATAAAATTTCATTATATTTGATGGGGTGTAACCATGTTAAAATAAACTTTTAAGAAATACCGACTATAGACCGTAATAGTACGAAATTCTTTTATGTATCCCGGAAAAGTAGCCAATAATAAGAATAAACCTAATTAATTATAACTCATTATTTTTTCAAGCTAACTTGACATCATTTGGATGATTACAGTACATACTTGGAATTATTTTGTGTGGTCCCATAAATTATTTTGTCTATACATAACCTTTTTAAAGGGTAAGCATGATTTTAAGCATCTTTATAATGTATGCTAATATTATTAACTTCAGTTCAGCATAAACGCATTAAAGTGCAGGCTTAAATAAAAATTTGTCCATAGGCTCTAATGTTACGAAATTCTTTCGTGTGTCTCTGTAAATAAACCATAAACATTGTATACACCAGTAAAAACTATTCAGCTTATTTTGCGTTTAAAATTAATATTTGTTCCAAATTTAAATTCGTTTGCATGACAACGTGACATTGACAGAACACTTTTGTAAGATCCTGTACATTAATTAGAAAGCTTAATAGCACATATTTTCTTCAAACAACATAAGTTTAAGCATCTTACTCCCGTACGCTAGTTTCATTTTCTTCATTACAAAGTAATGATATTAAAATGCGTTTAAACGAAATTCACCCCATATACCGTAATGTTAAGAATAATGGCGTGTCCCTGTACACAGTTAATAAACAATATAGCAATAAAAATTATACAGCTACTTATATGCAAAGCTGGAACGTGTGCCCCAATTTGCAAGTCAAACGAAGGATTTTTGAGGCCGCTATTGCGGTACATAGAAATTCTTCCCATAGGCAGTAATGATAAGAAACACTTTGGCGTATCCCTGTACATGAGCGACAAATGAATGCACATCTAATACTATACAACTAATTCCGTTGGGTTCATGAATATGTGAACCAAATTGCAAGTAAATAGCGTGATTTTTGGGGCCGCTATTGCGGTGTATAGAAATTCTTTCCATAGGCCGTAATGATTAAAAAAAAAAAAAAAACTTTGGCGTGTCCCTGTACAAGATTTACAAATGGAATGCACACCCAAAACTACACAGCTAATTTTGTGGGGATCATGAACGTGTGTACCAAATTTCAAGTCAATAGCGGGATTTTTGCTGCCGCCATCGCACGACAGACAGACAGACGGGCAGACGGAACCCAAAATCCTTATGAGTCTCAACAGAGGGCCTCCACTGACATTTTGGCAAAAATTGGAAGTCAATAGCTTGATTTTCGCGGTGGCTATCGTAGTACATACAGATTCTTCCCATAGGCCGTAATGATGGAAAAACTTTGGCGTGTCCCTGTACACGAACTACAAATGGAATACACGCCTAAAACTATACAGCTAATTCCGTTGTGCTCATGAATATGTGTATCAAATTGCAAGCCAATAGCGTGATTTTTACAGCCGCAATCGCGGTACATACAAATTCTTCCCATAAGTTGTAATGATAAGAAAAACTTTATCATGTCCCTGTATACGAACTACAAATGGAATCCATACCCAAAACTATGCAGCTGATTTCGTGGGGTTCATGAACATGTGTACTAAATTTTAATGCAATAGCGGGATTCTTGCGGCTGCTATCGCGCGACAGACAGACGAGCACACAGACAGAGCCCAAAACCGTATTGAGTCTCAACAGAGGGCCTCCACTGACGTTTCGGCAAAAATGATTTATAAATATGAATAATTCTTGTCGATTATAATAGATCTATTTTATATAGTTTACATACATTTTGTTTATACATCTCAATAATTATAAAATATTAGTTATTCTTTTTTTTATCTAATAAAATAAAAATCTCCATTTTCATTGTTTTCTTTCTTATTATATGATCTTGCGGAGGGTTTAAGTAAGGTTGGGCGCCCGATAAATTGGTTTAATTCGCTTTATCTCTCTTAAGACGTGGTGGTCTCTGCTCATTCTTATTATTATATCAGTGACATTCCTATATATATACATATGCACACATATATCATTTTAAATAGATATTAATGAAAAGGCCTAATAATTAAAAAAGATTCCCTTTTCGAGGATAGATTCGTACCTACAATCCATCTGTGCAGAGAGTCTAATCTCTTGATTAAATTTATTTCTTGTCTTTCAGGTCTGGGTGGGAATATGGCGAATTAACTTGTCCTTTATTAAGTTATTTTTATTATGTCCTTTATTAAGTTACTTTTATCATGTATTGTTTTTATGGTCTTATCTATTTGCCTATTAATTTAACTCTGTTTTAATATTTTTTGTTAAAGTTTTAAAATTGTTTTTTTTCAGTTTTATGAGTATGCTGGTTTCACCATATTTCCGAAAGTATTTCCGAAGGTATTTCTTATTTTCTTGTTTTATTAAAAATTAGCTTTTCTGCTGCCCCCTCCCAATGATGAGGAAGTAGATAGAGATTTGCACATGAAGTGTTGTTTTACATATGTTTTTTGTTACACTAATTTGGTCATTTTATAATTATCAAATTTTTATCAATTTTTAAATTCATTTTGCATATATACATATTTATATATTATAAATCTTAGTGCTGCCTTTGGTGTCTTTTATAAACAAATATTTTTTAATTAGTATTTAAACACACACACACACACACACACATATATATATATATATATATATATATATATATGTGTGTGTGTGTATGCGTGTGTGTGTGTGTTTCTGTGTAAGAGCGGCTGTTTCCTCATTTAAAAACTCGATCAAGCCTATTACTACGCTCATAAAAATTTAAAGATATTATTAGAAAGAGTTATTACGAAAACATTATTTGAAAGATATTTTTAAAAATTTAAAGATCTATTTGCTGCAGCATATCCTTGCGAATTAAGTATGTACATTTAGTTTTAATATGGTTATACTATTAGTATTTTGTTTTTTAACGTTTACCACTTTTACTCGTTATATATATATATATATATATATATATATATATATATATATATATATGTTTATCTCTGAGTATGACAGAAGTGATGTTTAGAAAACCATATGTGAAAACCACTTAAACATTTTCATCCAGAGTCATTAATTTGAAAATGTGGTGAGACGAAAATTTACCTGAATAGTTTGAAAATTTTTGCTGTATTTAAAAATAGTTTTAATTCCTTTATAAAAACGTTTAATACACTCAAAGGGGGGTGGCGGTGTTGAAGAGGAGGATAGCCAACACACGCAAAATTATATGTTAATAAAAAAATAAATTAAATAAAACTGCTTCTTAAGAATTTTCCGGCTGCTTTTGAAGTGCATTGTTGTACAGTACTTTTTATATTTTAATATATCCATGTAGTATTCCATTGCAAGGGAAGAGAACGTTGTATCAGTGCCCCATGAGATTTTTTTTTCTATGTATATGAAATTTTTATTCTATGGAAAAAGTTCGTGTTCATATTAATGAATATCAGATTTATTTATCACAGATATAAAAGATATATTTTAACTTATAAGACTCATAATATACAGTGTGATACTGTGCATAGTTTATATAAAATATTTCAAAAAAGAAAAATTATAAAAAAAAAAAAAAAAATCTAAAACTAGCTGTGTTAGAAAACATATATGCGTAATTAAAATAGAATATACAGCCTCTAATTACAGCTTTTACATAATGAAGAAACCTTTAATTTTAAGGATATTAAATTAATTCTTTATTTTGTAATTTGAGTATTATAATACTAGACTAGAAAAAAAAAACGAAATTGACTTTTATAAAAGTAATTACTCATTTAATTTTTATTTGAATGAAACTATAATTTTAATGTAATTAAATTTTATTTATGATTTTGGTTTTATCTTTTTTCGCAGCGAATATATTTTTTAATCAAGCACTTTGTTGTAGTTAAGTGATTGAAGAAGTAATTTGATTGAATTTATGGTAGTATCTATCTATTAAATCTTGATCGATTCATATCGATTATTTACATTTTTTTTATTTTTTTATTCACAATAAAAATCATACATCTAATTCTGCACAAAACAGAATTTGATTTTGTACGTGACAATTTTTAGCATATTCTTTAATATAAATACATAAGAAATGGCAAAAGTATATGTGTTACATTCCTTAGCAATGGTTACGAAATATATTTCTTTTAATGGAACAACTTTTGCTTAGGAATTCAATGATGGCCTCATTTTATTTATATATTTAATTGCTTTTTTTCAATTATGTTATGAAACATATACATGATAAAAAAGGCTATCGCAATTGCGCAAACGAAGATTTTTTGCGGGAAATGTGAGAGCTGTTAGGTACCAAATTTTAATTTACGCCAAAAGATTTCTACACTACGTCTGTTCCATTACTTTAACGTTAATTATCTCAATTATATATACAGATATATATATATATATATAGATAGATAGATAATTGGTCTAAGGAAGTATTTAAAACGAGGAAAATGTAAATAAATAAATGACTGAATTCTTTGCCTTAAAATATGAAGTCACATTCCTTAACAACGGTTATGATAAACGTATATTAAAAAAATATTCAGGTTTTATCTCAATTTTAATTAAAAATTTTTTAGCCTGTTGTCAAATGAAAAGCATATTCACATTTTCATTGTGAAATACAGCAAATAAGAATAAATCGAAAAAGTCTGACTGAAAGCAGGTTTTCCGTCAGTCGCAATGAAAATCTGAAACTTTCTATTTCGATATAAACTTTCATGTAGAAACTTTCTATTTTATAAAACTACAGAAATGTAATGTTAAAAGTATAACTCAATCTGTTAACACACACTTCATTTGTAGGCAGGTAAAAAATGAAACTATTGATAGATATTCGAGGAGGGTAATTTTTTTTTTCTGTTTTGCATACGGAAAACTTAATATCTTGCAGCAGTAAAATTCTTACGATATTTACTTGGTATAAATATGTTTATGCCCGAAGCCATTACAAACTTATTTAAAATCTGAATAACCATTTAATCTTAAATGTCTTTTTTTTTTTTTTTTTTTTTTTTATTAAAGCTTTAAAGTTCCCTGGGTATCTATTCTCCGATCCGACAGCCATAGCGACCGTTCTTAAACAACGACAGTCGCCAAATCAAAAGTCGGAATGTGGCGTCACGTGATCAAAATAACGACTGCCACAGTCGGAATTGGGGTATAGTCTGTTCGAAGAATAGATGTCTTGTAGTCCTAATCGTTTATTTTATCGTTGAACGAAGAAAATGTTGGAAAAGTTATATGATTAACATTATTCAAGAAAAAATTGAGAAGTGCTAAGTCAAAATTCCTTTCTAAGGTTTAGAAATAGAAACAATCAGAAAAAAAAAGGAAAGACAATTTGTGCCCCCAATGAATGCATGAAAAGTTATGTTTGTGCATGATAACTGCTGTTATATAAAATAATAAATTTTGAACAATAAATAAACATTAGTAATTTACCTACAAGACATAAATGTGAAATTTTGAAAATTTCGTAATTTATTTCCTGGGACGTTTTCTCCGGGGAATTTTTTTCTTTCCCGGGGATCTTTTCTGGGGGACGTTTTTTCCTGATACTCTACCGGAGTGCAGTTGGACGAACTGAAAATATTTTCAATTAATCACTGTTGGTGAATTGCAGGTTGGTCTACCAACCATGATCTAACGAAGGTCGAACTATTTCTATGCGTTATCATTGGAGAAGCTTGTTGGTTTCTGTTGAGAACTGCATTGTTGGGAGATTGTTGGTAAAGCTGACATTTCCAACCGTTTACCAATATGAGAGGGAAGAATTTGCCAAAGGTGGCCCAATCGTTTTTGTTACTTCAGATTTTATGTGATTATGCAATTTTATCTAGTGTGTTTTACTAGTAACATATATAATTGAATTAATGGTTAAGGCCGTTTAATGCTCTTTGGGATACCTATGATTTTGAAAGGATCAACAAATCATTCAGCAACCTGTTATTTTGTATGATGCCAACTATTCAGCAAGAAAGTAAGAAAAAAAAAAAAAGAAAGAAAATATGCTTGAGATTTCATTCAGCAATTCTCAATCAATGAATTTGATATAAATGTAGTTATTTAACCCGTTAGCAGTCGCTAGTTGGTCGATTTTCCGCCCATCCTTCAGAGTTGTCAGATTTGTTTTAATCAATAGCCACCAAAAATTTTTAGAAGTGGCATTTGATATACATAAAACGCGAATAAAATCGAAGAAACATCGATCACATCACTTCTTAAAATTATTGGTGACAGTTAAATAAAAAGTGCGCAATCTGTAATAGGTGGCGCTGTGTATAGCGACTACTAATGGGTTAATCTTTTATACACGTTGGTTGATGTAATGTTTGTTTTTCAACGAAATTTTTAAAGTGAAGAAGATTTTCTCTTTGTAGTTAGGAATTACGACTTCAGTAATTTCACTGCCCACATCTCTCATTTCTTATTCTAAAGCTATTTATCCAGTGATGTGCTGATATTCTTTTTTACGGTTATAGATACGTAAGAAAAAAAGGTCCTTTGAACTTATTTTCAAGAATATCATTAAAACATGTTGAACAATATGTATTGTAGTTAGAACTAATACTATGGATTGCACGGATGGACCCATAATCGTATACTATTTATATTATAAAAGATGACAGTTTTGTTCATTAGTATAACTTAAAAAATATATATTGTTTCTTTTATAGTAACATACTTAATTTATAACATTTTATTTATTTTTTTGTTTGTTTATATTTTTTTCATAATTCTTCTTTGTTTCATTTTTCTATCACATTTTAATAAACGTTTCGAAATAAACCTTTTTCAGCTGAAATTTTATGACATCCAGTTTTACTATTGGCGTTATTATCCAGTTACCAGTTTTACTTTCCAGTTGTATTATTTTATATTGTTTTACTGCTAGTTATTATTTTTTACTTTTTCACATTTGATGCAAGACATTTATTTTGTTTAAGAAAATAAATTATAATGAAGTATTAATCACATTATCGCTTCATAAATTAAAAGACTATTCCATTAATATATAAAATGTCATTTGATTTTTTTCAAAGAAACATTTATAGATAACCCTTCTATTTAAATTCAAAATTGAACGGGTATGTTACGCCCGCGCTACACACCCACACGCGTTTTGAGATATATTGATTCAGTTTCTTTACATTTTATTGAGTGTATTGGCATTTTTGGTATACTTAAAAATATATATATTCTCTGCTTTTCGATATCGCTGCGAAGAACCTTTCGTGAAGCAACCTACGTTTTTATAGACTTCATATATGTCTATATTATCACATGCAAATATTAAAAATGTTTTTCTATATTAATTTGTTAATGAATAAAATACATTAACGCGAAGATACTTTTTAAAGAAATAACAGAGATAAAAAACTTTAATCGAACCAAGATTAATTATGATAAGCGTGGATGATATATACATTTACTACATATATTTTTTGCCACTTTATTAACACCGTACCCGTTTCATTCTTAAATTATAATTTAGAAACGAATACATAGATAGAAAGTGTTAATATATTTGAATACCGGTATATTTGTGTAGAAATTTTAACCTCACATAATGGTAGAAATTTGCTACAATTGCTTAAACCAAATTATGTTAATAAATACCGGAATCTGTAAAACATAACACATACTGTTAAAAAATCCCGTAAGATTACAGGGAAAGCCCGGTATTCCAGACAAAGACCGTAAAAAAAAAAAATAAATAAATAAATAAAATAAAAATAAATAAACGTCGGTTTAATGTTTTTTACGGGAATATAACATAAGTTAAGGTCATTATATACATAATTTATGGTCTTTTTTATTACGGGCTTTGGCTGAAATGTCTGCCGCCGGGCTTTCCCCCGTAATCTTTTCATCAAATTTCGAAAAAAGAAAGAAACATAATCAAGGAAATCGAGACATTAATTTATCAATCTGATCACTTGCTTTATTGATTGCGGAATGTAGAGCACGAGTTTAATTAAAGACTTAGGTATACATACTTTTAAATTTTTGCTTTAAAAAAAACTGATTTGTTTAAGTTTGTGGATTTTTTGTTAATATAAAAGTTTATTTATATAACTTTTTAAATACTATATATGTTTCCTGATCTTTTATTAAAGTTGACAGGTTCCGATTTTTTTAGTGTGAAAGAAATATTTTATTTTTAATACATTCCTGCTCAAAAGTTTAGCAAGATTTGCAAACGATCAGATTTTTTAAATTTAAAAACTTGTCTCTCGATTAAATGTTTTCAAACATTGGGTATTTTAATAAAAGGGCGTTCCTGATGTTTCTCAGTGAAGACTGGTTTAAGAGAACATTTAGGGTAACAAATTGCGCAATGTCAATAATGTTTGTGATCACCTTGTATCATTAAGTAAACGAATGATCTTTAACTTTAGGATATGTTAATGTAGACATAGTACAATTCGTGGATGAATCTGTGTGCCAATAGCATGTTAAATAGCGGAGATATAAGTATTTATTTCGAAACATCCAAAAAAAAAAAAAAAAAAAAAAATCAGCATGTTTTTCATTAAAAATGCATAGTGTTTTAAAGAAAAGTATTCTCTGTTTCAGATAAATTGAAAAAAAAAAGAAAGAAAAAAAGAAAAAAAAAAAAAAAACTTTTGTAAGACTATACTGCAGTCGGAATGCAAATATCTTAAATATCTCATACAATATAAGTATTTTTATGAAAAACGTTTTAACTGCGCATGTGTGAAACATAGAAAAAAATTATTACGAACGGTGAAAGCTAGGTATATTGGACAACTTTTGTCAAAAGTTCATTTCGATAGAGCACAAATTAATCAAATTCTAGGCAAAAGAATGAATTGGATTTTAGGTAATTTCCAAGAGATGAAATTTCATAAGGAGTTTTTCCCGTGCCCTGTAATTAAATTGAAGATCCAATTATTTCAAACATTTTTCAAAAGTTTTTTTTTTTCTTTCTTTTTTGTGAAAAACCCCTTGTAATCTCAAAAAACAAAGAAAAGAAACAAAAATATGTTAGAGTTACAGGTTTAGAAGGTTTTTTTTTTTTTTTTTTTTTTTTTTTTAAGTACTTTTGGGGCGAGGTTAAAATAATTGTATCTTCAAATTGATTACGTGGTATCTGAAAAAAACCTTTATGAAATTTTGAACTCTGAAAAATACATGAAATCTAGCTCGTTCTTTTGCTTACAATTTCCTTAATTTTCAAATGAAGTTTTGACAAAAGTTGCCCAATAATCTAACTTCCAACTTATGTAATTAAAATTTTCCTATCTTCCGACATGCGAAGTGAAAATTTTTTTGATGGAATTGCTCATATTTCATGAGATATTTAAGATAATTCTAATACGATTGCACTATATTACTTCAGTTTTTTTTTTTTTTTTTCCAAACTATCTGAAAGTGAAAATAATCTCCGGAAATAATCTCCATTTAAAACTCTGTATATTATAAATAAAAAACATGCGTTTATTTTTATTTTTTATTTATTATTATTATTATTATTATTATTATTATTATTATTATTATTATTATTTATTATTATTATTATTATTATTATTATTTATTATTTTTATTTTTAAAATAAATGCTTATGCTTATATCTCTGTTTTTTAACATCGCCACACAAATTAAACCACAAACTGCACTGAGTCTATATTAACATATCCTTAAGATTATTTCGGTTCCCTTAACGATACAAGGTAACCATAAACATTATTGACTTTGCTCAGTTTGTTACCGCCCCCCCCCCAAATATTCTCTTAAACCAATCTTCACTGAAAAACATAAGGAAGACTCTTTAAATACTCAATATTTGAAAATATTTCATTGAGAGAGAAGTTTTTAAATTGCGAAAAACTGATCGTTTGCAAATTTTTCTAAACTTTTGAACAGGAGTGTATATATTAGTCCACGCATTTCCCTCAAAAAACTTTTGTTAAGGGTTTACAAATCCGAATTTTAGTTTAAAGTATTGGTAAAGAAATCCTGATTAAGTTAAGGATGTTTAATAGCGGTTAGAAATACACATCAATCCGTAGATTGCTGTTTATTATGGCATAATTATTAAAAAGAAGACCGAAGAGAGACCCCCCAAAACCAAACAAAAAATATCTGTAGGGAGATTTTTTATTTGTGTAAATTAAGTCTTGAATTACGTATTTTGCTTAATTGTAATAATTAGCTATGATTGGATGATTAAAAAATAAATAAATATGAAAAATATAGCAAAATTAAAAGTTTCTGTGCATTAAAAGATTAAAATTATTACATGAGAAAAAAAAAATAAGACTAGTTAAAATCGAGTATGGAAAGCAAAATGGCATAATAAATAAAAGTTTTACTACTGCACACTTTTTAGTTAATTGTTATTGTCATAACAAAGCGCTAGTACTGTAAATAATACAATTAATAAACGTGATTCCATTATCTTTCGGACAATAGTGTTTGCAAATGTCATAAGCGTAATACATTTCAAAAGCGATTAACTTACATATGCAGCAGTCATGACATTTTCAATAGTTATTAAATGACTTGCTAAGTACGGTGGAAATGGAAATTGGTAGAAATGTAACAGGGCTAAGTGCATTATTCTGAGTAATATAAAAATACAGATGAAAAGATTTTACTTTTAAATAATTAAGGGAGCTTTGGAAGTTTCATGTAAGTACGCCACAGTTTAAGAAATAAAATGCATATCTATTTTTTTTTAAACATTGATACCACATTATGCTACCATATTTCTAGCAGAGAAAAATAATTACAGTATAAAAAATAATTACAGTATGAAAAAAAAAAAAAAAAAAGCTTTTTTCTTAAATTTATTCTTAATATCTTTATTCTAAAGTTTTTATAACTTATTTAAATTAGAGCTACCTATTTTTTTTTTTTTTAATGAATAAATAAATAAAGTTAGTAAAGAAATCTCATTGCAAGGTAAATAACTAAATTTCTCCAGAAAAATACAATACATTTATTGAAAAATCTAGTATAAATATCTAAAAAAATTATCATCCGCGTATCATTTTTAAAACATCGTTTGAGTATTTTGAAGAAATTTAATCTATTTGTCTTTGATGTTCTCATATCTTTCTATTACATTTGATATTTTGTACTGATATAAAATTACGTTAAAAGCATTTCACTAGAATTTGTACAGATACAAAATATTATTTTGATAATAAATTACATTCTGCTGAAGTTGTTTATTAATGCTGTTTTAGAATTTCTAAATTTCATTAATAATCTCAAAGGAATAGCAAAATTATAAGAAATTATTTTTAAATAGCACTGTAATATACATTTCATGCTTTTTCAACGAACATTTATTCAGTACAAAAATGCTTATAAAAACTTCTGTTTTTTTGACCGTTGTATGTGTTTTTAGAGACAAGAACGTGTTATAACAATTTTTAAATAACACCTGTTAGCCGGTCAAAAAGTTTGATGCAACACTAAATCCATGAATAAAGCACATAACATTATTAAACTTAATACAGAGTGGTTACAGACCTGCCTTTTCACCCTGATACTTACACCAATATATTTATATAACGATATTTTACTTAAGCAATTGTGAAATCTGTTACTATAAAAATGTTTGAAAGAAAAATACTAGTGAAAGAATCAGGGAAGAAATGTGCCCCCTGATACATTTAGTCGTAACTTGACATCCTCCGGTGTCTTTCATATAGGAGAAACTATTATTCTTCATTTACACCATTTAATGAAAGATTATATTTTATTAATAATCGTATTTCTATTTTATTTACATTTTCATTATATTTATTGAGTGTATTATTTCCCAAAATCCAATATGTGGTAGGACAATTATCACCAACTATGATGATTTAGTTTGAATGCATATCAGGTAACGCTGTTATGTACTATGTGCTAATATGTTTTACTCGTTTACTGAAAGGCTATATCCCAGCTTCTCTAACATATAACTGCAATAATTTGATATGAGAGAAGATCACTGTGAAAGAAAAATGCTAACTTTTTTTGTAATATATCAAAAGGGAGGCGTCGATTCATCTTCTGAAATTATCAAAGTGTATATATATCTCAGAACCTATAAGTTAAAATTGTACCAAACTGCCTGTGTAAAACCTTTATTGTGAGAAGCTATGTCAATTGCTGTTTAATGAAAATAAAATGGTAATTAACGCTTTATACAAAATATTTCATAAATATTTTAGATTTTATATTAAATATATGCACCAATAAGGGATTTGCAAAAGATGCTCTAAAAACATTTATTAGTTATAATAAATTTAAACTTTTTTTCTTTATTATAGTATTACGCATGCAAATATTTTAAAGGTTTGGAATTAAACGCATACTATAAGATGCAATGGCAGATGATTAAGAAGTTTAGTTAAAAACAATTTCTTTTGAAAGTACTATATTTCCACGTCCACACACACACACACAAAGAAAAAAATGCATATTGTGAAAGTTTTAATAACTCTGAAACGCAAACAATATATCTGTTTTTGAATGTGCAGTGCACATTTCTATAGATCAATTTCACAAGTAAATGATTTATGATATAATCACGTTACATGAAACAAATGTTCAAATAAATATTAAAATTAAACAAAAAATAAAAAATGTAGTTGAGTTTTTTTATTTTACTTATTTATTTATTTGCGCCCATGTGTGTACGTGTGTGTGTATGATATTATTTTATGGAAGGGAACCAAATTATTTACCTAAAGATATAATTAATAAATAAAAGGAAACGTGTGATAGCGTATTGTTTCCTTTTTATTTAGTTAGCCTGTGTTAAATAAAAAAAAAGCAAAAAAAAAAAAAAAAAAAAAAAAATTGAAATTTATATTACATAATGGAATTCGCTCCACTATAAAATCATTATAACCAGTTTAATATTGAATTAATTAATTAATTAAATTAAGTTTTTATATTGTTTATGTGTCTCGGAAATTTCACATTCTCCAAAATTGGGAAATATTAACTGGTACTATACGGTAAAGTAAAATATATATTCATTTCAAATTAATAATTTAATCAATTAGAGAGTTACTAGGAGTTTCATTTTAAAATTTACTCACTTAATAAATTATGTTTTGCTTTCTATGTTACAACTAATAAATTATTCTCTTGGAAATCCTCCAAAGGTTTTATACTTTTCAAAGTGTTCACAAATTAGTCTAAAAGGAAATATAAATTATTTCTCAAGAATAAATTTTTCGAATATTTTCAAAATGCCATTAACTAAATTAAAAATGGTAAAATGGTTAAAAAGTAAAAATTTAATAAGTAGCAAGTGAAAGTAAATCTTTAAAAGATTTAATTAGTATTAAATTAACGTATTATTTGTGTTGTTAGAGATTTGTATATATACTTTGTTTTATATTTGCTAATTTTATGTGCAATGATACTGTACATAAATTTTTTAAATTTCTAATAAATAATATCTTATTAACCCGATACATTTCAAAACACTTTACGTTTTACATGTAAATGCCTTTATATATATATATATACATATATATATATATATATTCTAAAGTAAAATATTGCCACGTTACATACCTTTACCTTTAGATATTAACCTTGTATTAAATTTTTCTAATCCCGTTTCAGTTCTGTATTATATTATACATACGGGGAAAGCAGAAATTCCTCAAAGTTTTAGACATCGGCTTTTTGACTGTTTTATACGTTCTGTCAGTTACACTTTTGTTACACGCTACTTGGTTAGTTAATTAAATAGCTAGTATGTTAGTCTGTGTGCACAATATCTCCAGAGCAAATAATCGTAAATAAACTACCATTTACGATTGTGATAACAACCCCATTTATTGGTAACATTCCAATTTTTAAACTTCGTAAGTTATTGAAAATTTACGATTTCCATAACGTAGGAAAATAGAGCGAAATTTCGCTGAAACGTGTTGTATTAGGGATATTATTATTGTAAATATGTCACACTAGCTAAAATAATTAGTTGTAATTTTGGCATGATTGCAATAAACTATTAACATTCTACTTTGAAAACGTTGAAAGTTTATCCAAATTTACGAATGTCTTTACATGGTAGACTAGCGCAAAATTTCCCATAAATGCTCTTTAGAATATTTTCATCGTAAAAATGACAGACTGGTCATATCATTTCAGATATTATCATAATCATAATTGACATAATTGACAAATTGCTTATTTAACAAATTTGTCAGTTATTAAAATTTACAATTTTCTAAACGGGGGCAAAATATAGTTTAAAAATTTATTATGGAAAATATTTCCACATAAACATGTCAGAGCATTTTTAAAATATGATTTGTGGTACTGTCTTGAACATAAAAAACTTTGTTATTCGAAATTTAAGAATTTTTAACATCACAGTCAATAACAATATTTCATAGTAACTTGTATCATGGCAATCGCTAAATTGTAATTACATTAAAACACAAGAATGAAACTGACCCTAGTAAAAATAAGCAGCAAATTAGAGTAAAATATATAGATTGAGATGAACAGTTATTTGTCTGTTAGGTGGGTGAATTTCAGTCTGCGATTCTGTGCAGCTATCCCCCAATTCTTTTCTCTTAACATAAATATAGCATGCTTTGTAATAGTAACTTATGGGATCAAATATATGATAAAGAACAAAGTATTCAAAGTTGCTTGCTGAAAAGTATATATTTCTTTATAAGTAGATACAAGTTTGGGTTAATTTTAATGTCACATATAATATTTTTTATATCCCTATATTGTGTCAATATTTAATAATATTTCACTTCATAGTAATACCTTTACCACAACAATAAATTAGATAGTTGTTCACACATTTTTAATGAGATTGAAAGCAAATATGTTTTGAAGAAGAGAGTATTATTTTCTAATTGGTTTTAACAGATGCTATTCCATTAGATACAAAATTTCATCTTGATATCCAAGGCAGAATTTTTTCTGGTATTAATAAAGAAAAGTTTGTTTTATTCCCACTTCAAAATCCTGCAAAATTCATTCAGTAATTTAAAGGTTGATTTCACATACTGGGAGAAAAGAAATATATTTTATATTATGTGAACATATATATATATATATATATATATATATATATATATATATATATATATATATATATATATATATATATATATATATATAAATTTTAACTACAACATATTCATCAATACACTGGAAAAAAAAAAAAAAATCTAACGGGAGTCTTACCCCTTTAGATTTGTTTTAAATGTTATTTTTAATGAAAAGAAAGTAAAGTAAAATTTGTTTTTCATAAATAAAACAATCACACGATTAATTAACACTGTGCATCTCTATTTCTGTTTTACCTCACAACTAAAGTTGTAACAGTACAACAGTGTTGGAAATTGTTTCCCACACTTAAAATGTCTCCCACATCGATGAATTAAAACAAATCATAACAGAAGAAATCTCGTCAGTAACACCAACAATGCTGCGATGTGTGTCAATGTGTTCATGTTTCAATTGAAAATGGTGGCGAACATTTTCAACATTTTCTGTAAGAAATGATAATGTAAAAAATTTGTTTTTCAGAAATAAAATAATCACAGTATTAAGTAACATTGCGCGTCTCCATTTGCGTTTTACCTCAGAAATAAAGTTGTAACAGTCCAACAGTATTAGAAATTGTTTTCCATACTTAAACAAGGTTCGAACAATTATACTTCAGTGTTCTAATAATTGCGACATCCGTCAGGGTTAAGGGTATTAAGAAAAGCCAATGGGTACTCTTTTAAACTGATCACCCTGTATATATATATATATATATATATATATATATATATATATATATATATGTTGGCGTTATTGTTTATGTTTGTGAAGGAGTTTTCACTTATATTAATTTTTAAAAAATTAATAAGTAAATGTTATATTTTCAATAAAAGAAAGATTAAATGTTTCACGTAATTCTAAATTTATCTCTTTGCTATTTAAACAGAGATTACATTTGTCTCGCTATAAAATAAATATCTTAATTTTAATAAAATTCTGTTATTTAAACCATTCAGTAATTCTTTTAGAAATTCAGAATATATTCTTTAATAATTAATAAATTATCCCTTTAAATTTGATTTCTCAATTATTAAATAGATTCCTCTTTTAGAAAATCTAACTTAAAAGTTTATATCATTTTATTTTAGAGAAACTGCTCTATTTCCCAAACGTTCTTTTATTCTATCAAATACAGTATTTTTTATTTTTATTTTTTATTTTAATTTTTAATTGTCCAAGATTTTTTTATTACAGCTAAATTTCACAATCTATGCTATTTCTGCATCATTAAAAGGTAATGTATTTCCTAAATAAGGCAATTGTATCATTCTTGTTAGGTTAAATCTGCAGACATTTTACGTTATGTTAAATCTGCAGAAATATTTGTGGGAAAAAAAGAGCATTAAGGGCCCTGTTCACTCACCGCCGCCGGAAGCCGAATCTAATGTTATTCTATGGGAAATTTTTCTTTACAAATAACTTATTAACTAATGCATATTTTTAAATTCTGTTTTCATATTCTGAAAATTCCCAGGTGTTAAATTGATGGGCCCTCTTTAAAAAATTATTTTTTTTTAATTTTATATATTTTATTTTGAAGCTGCAAAAATACGAATTTTCAATATGTAATTTGTTTTTTTCATTTTGCAATTTCAAAAAAAAAAAAAAAAAAAAAAAAAAAAAAAAAAATGCATTTTTAAAAAAAGTCCGTCAATTTAACAGATGGGAATTTTCTGAATGCGAATACAGAATATAAAAATATGTTTTAGTTAATATGTTATTTGCAAAGAAAATTTCCCCATAGTAGTCCAGGCAACGAAGGCCAAAATTTGACAAATAGAGGAAAAAAATCGTGTAGTTTTGAAAATTTACATACTCATAGCCGAGAGGGTCCTGAACAACATACTAAAAGTCCCCGCCCGTGGGGGGTGAGCGGGGGGCAGGGTGGGCATTTAAGGGGGGCACTTTTCAGTTTTTATTAAATATCTTGAAAACTATCGCATTTAGATAAAAAATGTCAATTACAAAATAGTTCTACGTAAAATTTCCTACAAAAAGGTATGTTACATTTTGTTTGTACGATCATTAGTTTAGAAGATATAGGGAGATGAAATAACACATTTTCTTGAAAAATTCTTTTTTGCAATAGTAAAATCAACTAAAGTGTGCAATTAAAGGTTTCTTGTCAAATATTTTCTAATGTAAAAAACAAATATATACATAGGGAATATGCAAGGATAATACAGCATGTTTTGTAAGTTTTAAATAATTTTAAGGCTAGTAGGCGCAAGTGGCGGTTTGAGTAAAAATCTGGATAAGTCCAGTCAAAATAGGAAAAATAGAAAAAAAAATCGTGCAGTTTTGAAGTTTTGCACACTCATAGCCGAGAGGGTCCTGAACAGCATACTAAAAGTCCCCGCCCGTGGGGGGTGAGCGGGGGGGCAGGGGGCATTTAAGGGGGGCAATTTTCAGTTTTTATTACATATCTTAAAGACTGTCGCATTTAGAGAAAAAATGTCAATTAAAAAATTAATCTACGCAAAATTTCCTACAAAAATGTATGTTACATTTTGTTTGTACGATCAAAAAATTAGAAGATATAGGGGGATGATATAACACATTTTCTTGAAAAATACTTTTTTGCAATAGTAAAATTAACTAAAGTGTGTAATTAAAAGGGTTCTGCTCAAATATTTTCTAATATACAAAATAAATATATACATAGGGAATATGTAAGGATAATACAGCATGTTTTGTACGTTTCAAATAATTGTAAGGCTAGTAGGCGTAAGTGGTGGTTTGAGTAAAAATCCAGATAACGAAGACCCAAAATCGATCAACATTAAAAAATATCGTGTAGCTTTGAAATTGAGCACAGTTATAAGGTAAAGTTTACTGAATAACATACTAAAAGTCCCCAACCCTATTCTGTGTTTTTTATTTAATTTTTTATGTTATTTGCAATAGTAATAAAAACTATATTTCGTAATTAAAAAGGTTCAGGTTAAATATTTTTTACTCATACAAACAGGGGTGTTTGTAGCCCCGGAAATTGCCACCAGAATGTTTTAATAGTGATATTAGTGGTATTTTTCTGGTAAAAATTAGCTATTAAATCTAACCAAAAATACAATTTATAATTACTGGTGGGAAATAAAATAAAAAACCCGGAACGCAAACACCCCTGTACAAATAAATATTTGCATATAAATATTTGTATGTGTGTGTGCGCGCAATGCACCAAGTTTAAAGAGTGGAAGATAAATGAAAATTTTTTATACTATAAAATAAATAGAGAGTAATCTAAATATTTATACTAAAATATTGTTAATTTTTTTAATGCATGCTTGCTACAAGTAATTTTAAAGTATTTTAATGTATCATAACATTCACATTTTATGTATTTTATATCTACTATCACTTACAGAGGATTTAAAGAAAATGCAACTTTTAGTATGTTGTTCAAGACACTTAACGTTATAACTGTGCTCAGTATCAAAGCTATAAGATTTTTTTTAATGTTGATCGGTTTTGGGTCTTCGTTATCTGGATTTTTACCTAAACACCACTTGCGCCTACTAACCTTAAAATTATTTAAAACGTACAAAACATGCTGTATTATCCTTACATATTCCCTATGCATATATTTGTTTTGTACATTAGAAAATATTTTATCAGAACCCTTTTAATTCCACAATTTGGTTGATTTTACTATTGCAAAAAAAAAAAAAAAAAAAAAAGAATTTTTCAAGAAAATGTGTTATTTCGTTCCCCTATATCTTCTAAACTATTGATCATACAAACAAAATAGAATATACAATTTTTTTAGGAAATTTCACGTAGATTAATTTTGCAATTGAGATTTTTTTTCCCCTAAATGCGATAGTTTTCAAGATACTTAATAAAAACTGAAATGTGCCCTTTTTAAATGCCCCCCCCCCATGGTTAGGGACTTTTAGTATGTTATTCAGGGCACTTTACTTTATAACTGTGCTCAATTTCTAAGCTACACGATTATTATTATTTTTTTTTTTTTATGTTGATCGGTTTTGGGTCTTCGTTATCTAGATTTTTACTCAAATCGCCACTTGCGCCTGCTAGCCTTAAAATTATTTAAAACTTACAAAACATGCTGTATTATCCTTGCATATTCCCTATGTATATATTTGTTTTTTACATTAGAAAATATCTGACAAGAAACCTTTTAATTGCACACTTTAGTTGATTTTACTATTGCAAAAAAGAATTTTTCAAGAAAATGTGTTATTTCATCTCCCTATATCTTCTAAACGAATGATCGTACAAACAAAATGTAACATACATTTTTGTAGGAAATTTTACGTAGATTAATTTTGTAATTGACATTTTTTCTCTAAATGCGATAGTTTTTAAGATATTTAATAAAAACTAAAAATTGCCCCCCTTAAATGCCCCCCTGCCCCCCGCTCACCTCCCACGGGCGGGGACTTTTAGTATGTTGTTCAGGACCCCCTCGGCTATGAGTATGCAAAATTTCAAAACTACACGATTTTTTTCTTCTATTTTTCCTATTTTGACTGGACTATAGAATAATATTGACTCGGTCTTCCGGCGACGGTAAGTGAAGAGGGCCGTTAATAAGCAGTTTATCTTTTAGAATGACCTTCTAAAATCAGATTTTTTTTTTGTTTGTTTGTTTAAGAGACGAAGAACATGATTGATCGTAAAGATTGCAATATTATTGACGGTAGGGTGCATTTCAGCTTTCTCATATCTCGACTGCCCTAGCGAGTTTTACACAGACTGATACTGTCTCTGCTAACATGAAGAAGTACTTTCTTCTCCCTCTCTATCTCTTAAATATAAACCGATTTCCGAATACCTTTAATAATATTTTTAAAAGTTGCAATTGTACTGATGAAATATTTTTAATCATATGTTAGCTCTATAGTCAATTTTTTGACAACAGAATGTACATATTGACTATTGTTTGTAACTATATATTGACTATTATTTTAATCAGAATAACTTAGACTGTTTTGATTTCGTAATTTGATCTATTTTGCATGATATTCGAACCTGGATTTTGAAACCTTTCAATGATACTGACTGTAAAACAAAAAAGAAACACACAAACAAAAAAAGATATTAAATGGACATGTAGATTTTTTTTTATATCCTACATTATATCCATTTATAATTAAATTTTACCCTTATGATAAGGCTAATACCACACCGATAAACTACGAATGTTCTTCACACAAGAATTTTGAATATAATATGAAAAGATAGACATCGTATTTTATATTCTGTTAAATTTGATAGCAAATGTCTCGAATTAAAATGATAAATCTTTATTTCTAAGCTGAAAGAGTTCCAATACAATTACTGAAGTTAAATTTATTATGTTTTGTCATTATAATCCTGCTAAATTCATGCAGGTTTTGAAAGTAAACTTTTCATAACTTAAGAATGTAGTAATTATTTTTAATGTGTAAAATTATGCGAAATTTATGGTTTTAATAATTTTTGCAAGCAAAATAATTTACAAAATTAACAGATTAAACAATGATATATTTTAAATTAGATTTGAAAAGTTGTAAACAAATAGATAATCAATGTACATGAGTTTATTATTTATAATTTGTAAAGTCACATACAATATTAAAAAAAAAAAAAAAAATTAAAATAATAATAATAAAAAAAAAAAATCAGCAGTCAAACCCACAGAAATTCCTTACTCATAAAAAAAAAAAAAAAATGTACTGCGTAGTTTATTACCGTAAGGCCGGCGGGGTAACAAAAGCCATTTTAATAGGTAAATTTTGAATGCTGGTTTGGCAACACTGTATAGAGTCTTGAAGTTTATATTGATGCTATTGTTTGCATTATTTAACAGAGTTTTCACTAGTCTACAAATAGTTGCTTAAGTTTTTAATGGTAAGTTTATATAAATATTTTGTTTTGATGTTAATTTTAGTGAAATATTATAACCTACATACCTTCAATGATCCCAATAATATTTTTAATAGAATTTAGTAACAAATGTTGTTCAACCTAACCTCAAACAATACTTTTTCATCTTTGCCACTCGACAGGATGCATTTCCATTTAGTTTTATATATTATATATAAAAAACTAAAGCTGTTACTCCATACTACATTATACCATATAAAATGAAAAAAAGGTACTGGTTATTAACAAATTACAGTAATTATTAAATAAAGGAATTTTATGCTTTCCCTTGTTTCAGGACATAAAATGCCTCGAAAGTATCAAAGGCCTGTTGGTGCCCGAAAATACAAAGATTACTCAGTACAAATACAGGATCTTACACCAAATGTATACGTTATTGTAGAACTTATATTTAATGAAAATAGAAAAAAAGAAGTGGAAAAACAATTCTATGCTATTGTTCAAGAAACTAAACCCAAGGAAGAAACAGCAAATCTAAAATTTTTTAGGAAAAGCTCCAAATCACTGGGAAATGATTATGTGTTTCCAAATGTTGATGACGAGATAGACATTAAGATATTACACATTATCACAATTGTTAAACCTGTTAAAGTTAATAGAGGTCGTTATACTTTCCCTTTTGCACTTAATAATTAAACGTTAGATTAAGTTAATATTAGTGCCATTATTGTATATTTTTTTACTAGTACATCAAATGTAAAACATTATAAATAAATTTATTTTGGCATTTTATGTGGATTTTGTTACCCTTTAGTGAATAATTGAAGTTAAACATTGATTTACAACCACTGGTTTTTGTTACCCCATATCACGGGGTAACTAAAACCACCAAGTTTTTATTTTCTTATAATTAATATGCACGTTTCAAATAATTTTCTTACATGTAATAATAAAATAGAGCAACAGACCCAAGTTTTCCACAAATTAGTTAATCTCTAACATAAATAGTTTTTGAGTGAGAAGTGTTTGAAGTTTTTACGGTTTACGGTAAATATATTTATATTAATGACATATTATTTATATTAATGAGAATACTTATATTAATGAGAATAATAAATAATTCATTTTAATAAATCTGATATTTGTAGACTAATACCAAATTAAGTTTCCCATCTTTAAATTTAAATGAACTAATAATACTAAGAATTACATGAAATTAAAAACATGATGGTAATTAAAGTAAACTAAAAGAAAAAATAAGACGTTAAAACGTAATAGTTGTTTTTAATTCTGTGTATGATATAGTGTTCAGCTTGAAATACTTTTAAGGAATGTGACAGAAGGTTTTTGTGACAGAAATAAAGAAATCAAAATGTTGTAAGTATATCATTTACTGTAATGCGAAATAATTGCAAAAGGAAACATAAAAATACACATCAGAAAATATATCTATATGCGCATATTATAATAATTTTTATACAAAGAAGGAAATAAAGGTAAAATTGATTTTCATAATGTATTACTAATCATCAATAAATCACCTATATTTCAAAAATGTATTATTTTTCTTTAAGATATTTCACTTTAGAACAACTTTTAGTTTAATTAAGAATCGAATGCTCATTTCTAGAACTTCACATTAATTTGCATCCGTAAATACTTTGGTACGTTTTTCCGTTACCAAATTTCTTTTTTGCATAAACAGCTGAGTATTATATGCCTTAGCATGCGTTTTTCAACACTTAATTTTTCAACCACTTAATGTTTCAACAGGATGACTTTTGAGATTTTGAATTAATTCGAACTTTATGTGTACAGTAGACTTATCTCATAAATACATTTCATATATTTGTCAACTTAACTCACGATTTTGTTTCCAATCGCCGGCCACTTGAAAATTTAAAATTCACATAAAAAGGGAACCGATTTATTTAAAACTTTATATGTGCATAGCCTACATCAATATTTCTACCAAGTGCATTAATAATTTGTAGCCACCATTTTGAAACAAAATGACGGCTACTTGATAAGGAAAAAGAAATCAACCTACCCTTCCGAATAAGGACTTGCTTTTTTTGCGACAGAAATAAAGAATTCAAAATGCTGTAAGTATATAATTTACTGTAATGCGAAATAAATGCAAAAGGAAACATAAAAATATACATCAGAAAATATATCTATATGTGCATATTATAATAAATTTTATATAAAGAAGGAAATAAAGGTGAAATTGATTTTCATATTGTATTACTAATCATCAATAAATCACCTATATTTCAAAAATGTATTATTTTTCTTTAAGACATTTTACTTTACTGCAACTTTTAGTTTAATTAAGGATAGAATGCTCATTTCTAGAACATCACATTAATTTGCATCCTTAAATACTTTGGTACGTTCTTCCGTTACCAAATTTCTTTTTTGCATAAACAGCTGAATATTAATTGCCTTTAGCATGCGTTTTTATTTCATAGCACTTTAAGAAGTGTTTACATTTGCATTAATTAGTTGAAACTTATATTTAAACTTTTATACATTATTATTTTTTTTATAAGTGTAAAATATATTTCCCATGAACAATGGTGTTTATTCTTTATCTAACGCTAAAGACTATTAAAATGAAAATATATATATATATATATTTGCATTTCTGTAGAAAAAGCGATTGTACTTTATATTATGTTTCATTATTCTTAAAATTTTCCATATAAGTCTTAAAGTAAAAAATGCATAAAAATGCGTAACAGTATATAAATCAAAAAAACCTTTTAGATATATCTTTTTACATGAAAAGAAAACTAAAATGCTTTGTAAAATAATAATAAATGTTCACCATTGTATCTCCAGTGCAAAATCCTAAAAAAGTATTTTGCATTTGAGATAACTTTAAAATTCGATTAGTAAGATGGTTTGTGCAAAATTGCTTTATTATTTGATAAACAGTGCTTTTCTAAAATGAAAATTGTAAATCTGTTACGACATCCGCACAGTGTTCTTGTCGTAAGTTTGAATGCTATTAGAACAGATTAGAAATCAAAGTCTAAGGCAAGGTTAGCCAATCAGTTTATACCAACGTATTGCATGACTGTGAACTGTCAAATTTTCTAACCACCCACTGATTCCACGAAAACGGTGATTTATATAGTAAGAAAGTCACTTTAATTTATTTGTAAATTATATAAAACAGACTTATAACAAGCTAAGGCATATATTAGTGAAGTATTTTTTCATTTAATTTTTTTAAAAACAGTCTATTAACTTTTAGAAAAGAAAGTGTCTGTAATAGAAAAAAAATTCCTATTGCGCATCACAAAACCTAGAACTCCCAGTCATGGTTGTGCATTCTTATGAAATTTTTAACCTTTTTTTTACGTTTTTATTTCATATAAAAATAGATTGTCTAGATCGGAAAGACATTTTTAATAAAAGACATTTTTTGAAAAAATCAGACATTTTTTATAAATTTTCACAATTTGTTGAATGAGACAAACACTTAATTGCACTTTTATGCTAGGATGTCAGTTTAATACTTTTAAAAAGTCATAAAAGTTTTCTTTATATTACAATAGTTTTATTTTATTTTATTTTTTTATTTATTCATATACTTATTTATTTATTAGTAATTATAAATGCAGTTTAATATGCTGAAATGTATTAAAATTTTCTACGATAATATACAAAGTACGAAACATTTACAAAAATAAAATAGTTTTTTACTATGCGAAACATTTATTGAACCCAATAGATTAAATTCATATGTCATGGAATGATTTGTTTACTGTAAATCTAGTTTTCCAAAATTCACAGGAAAAAAAAAAAAAACAGTAGAGTACCGATTATCCGCGAGTGCGAGAGCAGTGAAATAAATAAATAAATAAATTACTAACTCCAAAAAACCCAATTTTAATTAAAGCCAACAACAAGGAAAGTACAATAGGTTCTACTGTGTGAAGGTCAAAAGTTACCGACATGTTTATTGTGTATCGTAATCCTATAGACCTACTTGGAATTTTTTTGACGATTTTAGGAAGAAATGGATCTTTTTACTTTAGAAATAGGGGTTATACTGTTTTGACGCGTATTTTTTTTTTCATGTTTGCACCCCATTTTACTCTGTTTTTCGGGTTATCCGCGATTGTCACCCAATTTCGCGTATAATCGGTGCTCTACTATATTTAAAAAGTATTGACTGTAGGTCTATGTGGTGTTTACTGAAATATATGGAAAAGCATGAGGTATTTTCGTATTTATAAGAAAAAAAAAATATTAGTTACATTTTCCCCGAGCATACCGTTTTGTATTTCCGGTATCCTCTCACATGGGATATGCCGTGATTAAATGACGCTATATTTCGAATAATGAAGCTTTTATTATCGTTTTTTTTTTGGTGACTTTCCAATGCATAGTGTTTGACGGTCCACCTAATGAATGAGGATCATCACACTGAGCATTTATAATCCTAGTTACGTTGTTGAATGTACTGTGCTACTGTTAAAAAGGTTTTTTTTTTTTATATTTAAGCGCCACCTGATGGAGAAAATTTAAACTAATTCACTAATAAACATTTTGTTACCTAAATAAAACACGTCTGTCTGTGCATTTCTGTCAAAACCTCATAGTGCTATGGTGAATATTTTTTAATATTATACTTTTATTTATTTATTTTTGTGTGACATTCGGATCACCCTGTATATATATTTTCAAAAAAGTGAAAACTGTATAGTAAAACGGAAATTAGTAAATATCCAAATTAAAATAATTGTTTTCAGACTTTAAAACATGCAAAATTACCATGAATGTTATTTTTCTGTACATATATTTTCATCTTGTACACATATTTTCAAAGAAGTAAAAAGTGTATCGTAAAACGAAAATTAGCTAAAATTTAAATTAAAATAATAGTTTTCTGACTTTAAAACGTGTAAAATTCTCGTTATGTTATTAAAATGTTATTTATCTTTATAAAAACAATCCAGTATAAATTTCCAACCAGTATAAAACCGCCCCCCCCCCTAAATATTCTCTTAAACCAATCTTCACTGAAAAACATAAGGAAGACCCAGCTCTTTAAATACTCAATGTTTGAAAATATTTCATTGAGAGATAAGTTTTTAAATTGAGAAAAACTGATTGTTTGCAAATTTTTCTAAACTTTTGAACAGGTGTGTATGTATTAGTCCATGCATTTCCCTCAAAAAGATTTTGTTAATGGTTTACAAATCCTAATTTTAATTTAAAGTATTGGTAAAGAATCCTGATTAAGGTAAGGATGTTTAATAGCGGTTAGAAATACACATCAATCCGTAGATTGCTGTTTATTATGGCATAATTATTAAAAAGAAGACCGAAGAGAGACCCCCCAAAACCAAACAAAGCCAAAAATATCTGTAGGGAGATTTTTTATTTGTGTAAATTAAGTCTTGAGTTACGTATTTTGCTTAATTGTAATAATTAGCTATGATTGGATTATTAAAAAATAAATAAATACGAAAAATATAGCAAAATTAAAAGTTTCTGTGCATTAAAAGATTAAAATTATTACATGAGAAAAAAAATAAGACTAGTTAAAATCGAGTATGGAAAGTAAAATGGCATAATAAATAAAAGTTTTACTACTGCACACTTTTTAGTTAATTTTTATTGTCATAACAAAGCGCTAGTACTGTAAATAATACAATTAATAAACGTGATTCCATTATCTTTCGGACAATACTGTTTGCAAATGTCATAAGCGTAATACATTTCAAAAGCAATTAACTTACATATGCAGCAGTCATGACATTTTCAATAGTTATTAAATGACTTGCTAAGTACGGTGGAAATGGAAATTGTTAGAAATGTAACAGGGCTAAGTGCATTATTCTGAGTAATATAAAAATACAGATGAAAACATTTTACTTTTAAATAATTAAGGGACCTTTGGAAGTTTCATGTAAGTACGCCACAGTTTAAGAAATAAAATGCATATCTATTTTTTTTTAAACATTGATACCACATTATGCTACCATATTTCTAGCAGAGAAAAATAATTACAGTATAAAAAAATAATTACAGTATGAAAAAAAAAAAAAAAAAAAAGCTTTTTTCTTAAACTTATTCTTAATATCTTTATTCTAAGGTTTTTTTTAACTTATTTAAATTAGAGCTACCTATTTTTTTTAATGAATAAATAAATAAAGTTAGTAAAGAAATCTCATTGCAAGGTAAATAACTAAATTTCTCCAGAAAAATACAATAAATTTATTGAAAAATCTAGTATAAATATCTAAAAAAATTATCATCCGCGTATCATTTTTAAAACATCGTTTGAGTATTTTGAAGAAATTTAATCTATTTGTCTTTGATGTTCTCATATCTTTCTATTACCTTTGATATTTTATACTGATAAATAATTACGTTAAAAGCATTTCACTAGAATTTGTACAGATACAAAATATTATTTTAATAATAAATTACATTCTGCAGAAGTTGTTTATTAATGCTCTTTTAGAATTTCTAAATTTCATTAATAATCTCAAAAGAATAGCAAAAATATAAGAAATTACTTTTAAATGGCACTGTAATAAAGATTGGATGTTTTTCCAACGAACGTTTCACTATATTCAGTATAAGAATGATTTAAAAAAAAAAAAAAAAAAAAAAAAAAAAAACTTCTGTTTTTTAACCGTTGTATGCGTTTTGAGAAACAAGAATGTGTTATAACAATTTTTTAATGACGCCTGTCTGCCGGGAAAAAAAATTGCGGCAACACTAAATCCATGAATAGAACACATAACTTTGTTAAACTTAATACAGGGTGGTTACAGACCTTCCTTTTCACCCTGATACTTACACCAATATATTTATATAAAAATATTTTACTTAAGTAATTGTTAAATCTTACTATAATAAAATTATACTTTTAAAAAATTAAAGAACACGCTTTTATTGAAATGTGAACTAAAAACCCCAAAATATCTATCTTTATAGTATTATAATGCAGGGTAAGAAAAAATCGTGTGAGTGACACACCATTATATTTACACCTTTAATTAAAAAAAAAAAAAAAAAAAAAAAAAAAAGATTAATTGTTGCCACTCATTATTATACAAATACGGCCAAATCCTGTGTCACATACATAGAGTTTTGTATATATATTTTTTTTTGTTTGCCCCTAGAACCTTCCCCTGATGCAATAAGAGCCTGGAAACCCTTGTGTGTATATTGTCATCGACTATGAAGTCGTGTGCAAAATTTCAGGTCAATCGAACGAACAGAAATGGTCGAAAATTAAATTGCAAAGTTCCGTTACATACATCATATCAAGTTAATAAAAGCAAGTTAAAATAAATAATTTAGAATTAAACAAAAACCATTTTTAAAAAATCTCCCCTGACTGGGCTCGAACGTTAGACCTTTAGGTTCGCAGTCCGGAGCTTTTCCTCACAGCTACAGCGTTCACGTAGGGAAAGTCTTTTTTTTACAATATAGATTTTTTGTTTGCTCCTAGAGCGGTTACAAATATACATACAAACATACATACAGGTGAAGCTTATAAAAGCGTGTTAAAAATATTCGAAAGAAAAATACTAGTGGAAGAATCAGGGAAGAAATGTGGTCTGTGACCACCCTGTTGCATTTAGTTGTAACTTGACATCCTCAGGTGTCTTTCATATATTGGTGAATATCACCTAATAGGTGAAACTATTATTCTTCATTTACACCATTTAATGAAAAATTATATTTTATTAATAATTGTATTTGTATTTTATTTACGTTTTCATTATATTTATTGAGTGTATTATTTCCCAAAATCCAATATGTCGTAGGACAATCATCACCAACTATGATGATTTAGTTTGAATGCATATCAGGTAACACTGTTATGTTATATGTGCTAATATGTTTTACTCGTTTACTGAAAGGCTATATCCCAGCTTCTCTAACATATAACTGCAATAATTTGATTTGAGAGAAGATTACTGTGAAAGAAAAATGCTAACATTTTTTGTAATATATCAAAAGGGAGGCGTCGATTCATCTTCTGAAATTATCAATGTGTATATATATCTCAGAACCTATAAGTTAAAATTGTACCAAACTGCCTGTGTAAAACCTTTATTGTGAGAAGCTATGTCAATTGCTGTTTAATGAAAATAAAATGGTAATTAACGCTTTATACAAAATATTTCATAAATATTGTAGATTTTATATTAAATATATGCACCAATAAGGGATTTGCAAAAAATGCTCTAAAAAAATTTATTAGTTATAATAAATTTAAACTTTTTTTCTTTATTATAGTATTACGCATGCAAATATTTTAAAGGTTTGGAATTAAACGCATACTATAAGATGCAATGGCAGATGATTAAGAAGTTTAGTTAAAAACAAATTCTTTTGAAAGTACTATATTTCCACGTCCACACACACACACACACACACAAAGAAAAAAATGCATATTGTGAAAGTTTTAATAACTCTGAAACGCAAACAATATAGCTGTTTTTGAATGTGCAGTGCACATTTCTATAGAGCAATTTCACAAGTAAATGATTTATGATATAATCACGTTACATGAAACAAATGTTCAAATAAATATTAAAATTAAACAAAAAATAAAAAATGTAGTTGAGTTTTTTTATTTTACTTATTTATTTATTTGCGCCCGTGTGTGTACGTGTGTGTGTATGAAATTATTTTATGGAATGGAACCAAATTATTTACCTAAAGATATAATTAATAAATAAAAGGAAACGTGTGATAACGTATTGTTTCCTTTTTATTTAGTTAGCCTGTGTTAAATAAAAAAAAAAAAAAAAAAAAAGCAAAAAAAAATTTGAAATTTATATTACATAATGGAATTCGCTCCACTATAAAATCATTATAACCAGTTTAATATTGAATTAATTAATTAATTAAATTAAGTTTTTATTTTGTTTATGTGTCTCGGAAATTTCACATTCTCCAAAATTGGAAAATATTAACTGGTACTATACGGTAAAGTAAAATATATATTAATTTCAAATTAATAATTTAATCAATTAGAGAGTTACAAGGAGTTTCATTTTAAAATTTACTCACTTAATAAATTATTTTTTGCTTTCTATGTTACAACTAATAAATTATTCTCTTGGAAATCCTCCAAAGGTTTTATACTTTTCAAAGTGTTCACAAATTAGTCTAAAAGGAAATATAAATTATTTCTCAAGAATACATTTTTCGAATATTTTCAAAATGCCATTAACTAAATTAAAAATGGTAAAATGGTTAAAAAGTAAAAATTTAATAAGTAGCAAGTGAAAGTAAATCTTTAAAAGATTTAATTAGTATTAAATTAACGTATTATTTGTGTTGTTAGAGATTTGTATATATACTTTGTTTTATATTTGCTAATTTTATGTGCAATGATACTGTACATAATTTTTTTAAATTTCTAATAAATAATATCTTATTAACCCGATACATTTCAAAACACTTTACGTTTTACATGTAAATGCCTTTAGATTTATATATATATATATTCTAAAGTAAAATATTGCCACGTTACATACCTTTACCTTTAGATATTAACCTTGTATTAAATTTTTCTAATCCCGTTTCAGTTCTGTATTATATTATACATACGGGGAAAGCAGAAATTCCTCAAAGTTTTAGACATCGGCTTTTTGACTGTTTTATACGTTCTGTCAGTTACACTTTTGTTACACGCTACTTGGTTAGTTAATTAAATAGCTAGTATGTTAGTCTGTGTGCACAATATCTCCAGAGCAAATAATCGTAAATAAACTACCATTTACGATTGTGATAACAACCCCATTTATTGGTAACATTCCAATTTTTAAACTTCGTAAGTTCTTGAAAATTTACGATTTCCATACCGTTGGAAAATAGAGCGAAATTTCGCTGAAACGTGTTGTATTAGGGATATTATTATTGTAAAGATGACACACTAGCTAAAAATATTAGTTGTAATTTTGGCATGATTGCAATAAACTATTAACATTCACTTTGAAAACGTTGAAACTTAATCGAAATTTACAAATGTCTTTATATGGTAGATAAGGGCAAAATTTCGCATGAACGCTCTTTACAATATTTGCATCGTAAAATGACAGACTGGTTATAAAATATCATTTCTGATGCTACCATAAACATAATTGACTATAAAATTGCTTATTTAACAAATTTGTCAGTTATTGAAATTTACGATTTTCTAAACGGGGGCAAATATAGTTTAAAAATTTATTATGGAAAATATTTCCACATAAACATGTCAGACCATTTTTAAAATATCATTTGTGATACTGTTTTGTGCATAAAAAACTTTGTTTCAGTTTAAGAATTTTTAACATCACAGTCTATAATAATATTTCACAGTAACTTGTATCATGGCGATCGCTAAATTGTAATTGCATTAAAACACAATTATGAAACTGACCCTAATAAAAATAAGCAGCAAATTAGAGTAAAATAGATAGATTGAGATGAACAGTTATTTGTCTATTAGGTGGGTGAATTTCAGTCTGCAATTCTGTGCAGATATCCCCCAAATTATTTTCTCTTAACATGAATATACCATGCTTTGTATTAGGAACTTATGGAAAAATATATGATAAGGAACCCAGTTGTAGCATCAAATATAAGAATAAAATACATAAAATAACTTTTTACTTAATGCATCTTTCCGGGTCAGATGTTTTCACTTTTCTTAGTTTAGTTTCTTGCCGAATTATGATAACTCTCAAATGACTCTTGAAAAAACATGATAATTTAATAAATTTATATACATATTTACAATTTAGTTGACTATAAAACATATTACAATTCTGACATACGCCATTTCAGCGTTCTATCTTTTCGAAAACAATTCTGAATCTTGGTAAAAAGTAAAAACAAAACGTGGCTGTTGCCAATAATAAAATAATAATAATAATAAAGAAATAAACAGCAATAAAAATCAGAGTTCGAAAAAGTTTGTCAGTTTATAGAGTTTATGAATAGAGAAAGTTCGGTTTCGTAACATCCTCCCCACTTTGAGCAGGGAAGGACATACGACGTGTTCAACCTGGATCGATATTGTCCACACAAAGGCGCGGCACTAGTTGCATTAAGCTATCATATCTGGTTTGTGGTTGATGTTCAGGGCAGCTTTCATCACAGAGTTCCAAAGGGCACAAACGTTGACGTCGATGTAACAGTTCGCTATTTTTAGTTTTCAATCTTGCTACACGAAACTGTCCATCTCTGCCTTTATATAATTTCAACACTTTAGCCAGAGGCCACTGAAGACGTTTTAGATTGTCATCTCGAACTAGCACTAAATCACCTTCTTTAAATGTGGTAGATGTTTTTACCGAAACAAATTCTCGAAGTGTTCCCAAATATTCATTACGGAATCTTTGTCGAAGATCTTCTCTTAACTTTTGCCAATAGGCATATTTCTTCTTCAACTTCGTTTTATCAATCAAGTCTAAATCTGGGACTACCATTTCACGCATGTCATTTAAGAACACTTCGGGAGTGAAAGGTGTTAAATCATCTTGATCTTCTGACATGCATGAGAGAGGTCGTGCATTTACCATACTTTCTGTATCACAAATCAAAGTAAATAGCTCTTCATAGTCAAGCTCTGCTTTTCCAAGAGTTCTCTTCATAATAGCCTTTACAATTCTTATCAAACGTCCCTAAATGCCTCCCCAACACGGAGTTGGTAGAGGGTTGAACTTCCAGTGATATTTTCTTACATTTTCGTAATCTACTATTTGTTTCCAATCCGTAGAACTTAATTCTTTGCGCTTTCCTTCAATTATTCTGGATGTTATATCATGATCTTCTGGTAAGACAACTGGATAGCTGAAATTTTGTGAGTCTTCTCTCATGGAAATTCTGATACAGACTCCAGTTAATTCTCTCTCGTCAATAAATGTCGGAAAATTAAATTTGTTTTTAGATTGATTAGAAATCATTTCTTTTCTACATATTTTAGCACTGCATATTCCGCTTTATTAAGTTCTTCGACTGTAAGTTAGATAATAAGAGGTATTTTTTAGACTTCTTTGCATTTTCGGGAAATCTAAGAATCCAAGCTGTAACGTTTAGCATCTTTTGGTATGAAGAACAATTTTCGTAAAAATCATATTCTTGAGAGGAAACATCAAGATCTGTCGCAACTGTTTTTCTTTTTTCTGAGTATATAACTTCATCTTCAGGAAGAATGTCACTTAAGTCGAATCCTGAAATTCTGCGAGGTATCTTTATATTTCTTAATAATTCCAGTTGTTCTTCCCATTTTCTAAAAGATTTTGTCATTTCTTCTGTCAACGGAGATTCCCAATTAAATTTTTCTTTCCAGCATTTTTTTCAGAATCAGTTTTGTCATCAAAGTGGCTGGATTGTATAACTGATGGAATCAAATATTTTATTTTCCAGAGAAAGAACTGATCTCTTTCTAATTGCTTTAGGTTCTTCTTTATCATTAGATGAATTGATAATTCTTATTGTGTCATCTTTCTTATTCCAGATTAGCCCCAATTTTGCTGTATTAGGATTTTCTTCATATTCTATCTTCATGTCATTAAGATAATCTTCATCTAGTAAGTTTTTATCATTTTGTGTATTCTGACAACCTCGAAGCTCAAACTGATCGGATGCCAAAATTTGTCTTTATATTTTTATAAATTCTTGCAATTCTTCTGTATTGTCTACACTGGAAATACAATTAACTACATAAAATGGCATTTTCAGCTTATTAGCTATATCTTTGTAAGGTTATTCGATCCCGTCTTTAAATACATTTTGGTAAGTCTCTAAATTTCCAGACTTTTCAATAATTTCAACTTTGATAATAATCTTTTTTTCTGCTAATTTTCGATTTGAGGGTATTGGAGGATGATCTTTAAGCCATGAAAGATAAACAACGTACCTCCCGTTCTAATCCCGTTTAACTGTTGAATTAAATAAATCTAGAGTTTTTTATTCATCCTTCTCTTTTTCTACTTTCTATTCTACGAGATCCCTTATGCCCAAAAGATCTAACTCCCATAAGTCACTCATTTTTTTCATTTTTGATTCTAGCAAATAAAGAGACTACAAGCATAGATCTATCGCTATTACAATTAGTTTCAGTAATTTTACACATTAAGGTCCATCCCAGTCCAGTTTCCACAGCAACTAATCCACTAGATAACATTATGTGATTACCCGTCAAATGTTTTCCATAAATATCTGCACCAATAAATTTATCGATATTGTAATTTCTGTCAAGAGTTTTATTTAAATATTCAACATCTGAAAATTTTATCCCACACTGTTCAGCTTCCCTTACCCATGGGCCATTTCTAACTTTAGAAATGTTTGAACAGATTACTTCCTGGTCATAGACCTCAAAATTACATAAATAATCTCCAGAAAGAGAACTTATATGTATTCTAAAACTGTTATGTGTTCTAGTTTCTTCAACTCCTCCGAAAAAGCTGTGTGTCATTTTCACTTTTAATAATACATCGTAACGTATTTTAGAAAATATTTATTTAGTTACATAACTACGCATTGATCCTGTATCAAAAATTACCCTACAAGGTATTTCTTTCTTACAAATGTAGACAACATAAACAACGTAAAAACAATGGTAGATAACGTATTTCATATTCTGCTAAATCTGATAGTAAATGTCTCGAATTAAAATGATAAATCTTTATTTCTAAGTTGAAAGAGTTCCTCTTCAATTACTAAAGTTAAATTTATTATGTTATGCCATTATAATCCTGTTATGTTCCTGCAGGTTTTGAAAGTTAACTTTTCATAACTTACGAATGCAGTAATTATTTTTAATGTGTAAAATTATGCGAAATTCATGGTTTAAATAATTTTTGCACGCAAAATAATTTACAAATTAATAGATTAAACAACGTTAAATTTTAAATTGGAATTGGGAAATTCTAAACAAATAGATAATCAACGCGAATGTGTTTATTATTTATTATTTCTAAAGGCACACGTCATGTTTAAAAAAAATCAGCAGTCAAACCCACAGAAATTCCTTACTCATTTTTGGAAAAATAAAAATAAATACTGCTTAACTGATTAAATATAATATAAATAATAATATATATGTTAATGATAATAATAAAAAATTCATTTTTATAAATCTGATGCTTGCAGATTAATTCCAAAATACGTTTCCCATCTTTAAATATAATTCAACTAATAATAATAACAATTACACAAAATTATAAACTTGATTGTAGAGTATTTATAAAGAATAAAGACGTTAAAACGTAACAGTTGTTTTTATTTATGTGTATGCTATAGTGTTCAGTTTGAAATACTTTTAAAGAATGTGACAGAATGTTTTTGCGACAGAAATAAAGAAATCAAAATGTTGTAAGTATATCATTTACTGTAATGCGAAATAAATGCAAAAGGAAACATAAAAATATACATCAGAAAATATATCTATATGTGCATATTATAATAAATTTTATATAAAGAAGGAAATAAAGGTGAAATTGATGTTCATAATGTATTACTAATCATCAATAAATCACCTATATTTCAAAAACTTATTATTTTTCTTTAAGATATTTTACTTTCTAACAAATTTTAGTTTAATTAAGGATCAAATATATATTTCTAGAACATCACATTAATTTGCATCCTTAAATACTTTGGTACTTTTTAAAGTTAATAAATTTCTTTTTTGCATAAACAGCTGAATATTAATTGCCTTTAGCATGCGTTTTTATTTCATAGCACTTTAAGAAGAGTTTACATTTGCATTATTTAAATGAAACTTATACTTAAACTTTTATTTATTATTATTTTTTTTTATAAATGTAAAATATATTTCCCATTAACAATGGTGTTTATTCTTTATCTAACGCTAAAGACTATTAAAAAGAAAAATATATATATATATTTGCATTTCTGCAGAAAAGGCGATTGTACTTTATATTATGTTTCATTGTTCTTAAAATTTTCCATATAAGTCTTAAAGTAAAAATTGCATAATAATGCGTAACGGTATATAAGTCAAAAAATCTTTTCAATTTTTCTTTCTACATAAAAAGAAAACTAAAATGCTTTGTAAAATAATAATAAATGTTCACCATTGTATCTCCAGTGAAAAATCCTAAAAAAGTATTTTGCATTTGACTTTAACTTTAACTTTAAAACATTAACTTTAACTTAACTTTAACTTTAACTTTAACTTTAACTTTAACTTTAAAATTCATTTAGTAAGATGGTTTGTGCAAAATTGCTTTATTATTTTATAAACAGTGGTTTTCTAAAATGAAAATTGTAAATCTGTTACGACATCCGCACAGTGTTCTTGTCGTAAATTTAAAGTCTATTAGAACAGATTAGAAATCAAAGTCTAAGGCAGGGTTAGGCAATCATTTTATACCACCGTATTGCATGACTGTGAACTGTCAAATTTTCTAACCACCCACTGGTACCATGAAAATGGTGATTTATATAGTAAGAAAGTCACTTTAATTTATTTGTAAATTATATAAAACAGACTTATAACAAGCTAAGGCATATATTAATGAAGTATTTTTTCATTTAATTTTTTTAAAAACAATCTATTAAATTTTAGAAAAGAAAGTGTCTGTAATGGAAAAAATTCCTATCGCACATCACGAAACCTAGAACGCCCAGTCATGTTTGTGCATTCTTGTGAATTTTTTAACTTTTCTTTTATTACGTTTTTATTTCATATAAAAATACAGTGGTTCAGATTGTCTAGATCGGAAAGACATTTTTAATAAAAGACATTTTTTTTTATAAAATTCAGACATTTTTTATAAATTTTCACAATTTGTTGAATGAGACAAACACTTCATTGCACTTTTATACTAGGATGTCCGTTTAATACTTTTAAAAAGTCATAAAAGTTTTCTTTATATTACAATAGTTTTATTTTATTTTATTTTTTTATTTATTCATATACTTATTTATTTATTAGTAATTATAAATGCAGTTTATATGCTGAAATGTATTAAAGTTTTCTACGATAATAAACCAAGTACGATACATTTACAAAAATAAAATAGTCTTTTACTATGTGAAACATTTATTGAGCCCAATAGATTAAATTCATATGTCATGGAATGATTTGTTTACTGTAAATCTAGTTTTCCAAAATTCACAGGAAAAAAAAAAAAAAAAAAAAAAAAACAGTAGAGTACCGATTATCCGCGAGTGCGAGAGCAGTGAAATAAATAAATAAATAAATTACTAACTCCAAAAAACCCAATTTTAATTAAAGCCAACAACAAGGAAAGCACAATAGGTTCTACTGTGTGAAGGTCAAAAGTTACCGACATGTTTATTGTGTATCGTAATCCTATAGACCTACTTGGAATTTTTTTGACGATTTTAGGAAGAAATGGATCTTTTTACTTTAGAAATAGGGGTTATACTGTTTTGACGCGTATTTTTTTTTTTCATGTTTGCACCCCATTTTACTCTGTTTTTCGGGTTATCCGCGATTGTCACCCAATTTCGCGTATAATCGGTGCTCTACTATATTTAAAAAGTATTGACTGTAGGTCTATGTGGTGTTTACTGAAATATATGGAAAAGCATGAGGTATTTTCGTATTTATAAGAAAAAAAAAATATTAGTTACATTTTCCCCGAGCATACCGTTTTGTATTTCCGGTATCCTCTCACATGGGATATGCCGTGATTAAATGACGCTATATTTCGAATAATGAAGCATTTATTATCGTTTTTTTTTTTTTTTTTTTTTTTTTTTTTTTTTTTGGCGACTTTCTAATGCATAGTGTTTGACGGTCCACCTAATGAATGAGGATCATCACACTGAGCATTTATAATCCTAGTTACGTTGTTGAATGTACTGTGCTACTGTTAAAAAGTTTTTTTTTTATATTTAAGCGCCACCTGATGAAGAAAATTTAAACTAATTCACTAATAAACATTTTGTTACCTAAATAAAACACGTCTGTCTGTGCATTTCTGTCAAAACCTCATAGTGCTATGGCCAATAATTTTTTATTATTATACTTTTATTTATTTATTTTTGTGTGACATTCGGGTCACCCTGTATATATATTTTCAAAAAAGTGAAAAGTGTATAGTAAAACGGAAATTAGTAAATATCCAAATTAAAATAATAGTTTTCTGACTTTAAAACATGCAAAATTACCGTGAATGTTATTTTTCTGTGCATATATTTTCATCCTGTACATATATTTTCAAACAAGTGAAAAGTGTATCGCAAAACGAAAATTAGTCAAAATTAAAATTAAAATAATAGTTTTCTGACTTTAAAATTCTCGTAAATGTTATTTATCTTTATAAAAATAATCCAGTATAAATTTCCAAATGCAAGGTAGAAATCAAGGTGAACTTTAAATATTGTAATAAGTAACCGTCCCCGATGAGAAATATTTCTGTAAAATGTTTTTAAAAATCTAAATATTTTTCCTTATTTTATAATTAAAACAGCTTTGAAAATATTCCATCTATGCATTAAATCGTAATTCGATTTAAATATAAATAATAAAATGGAGAATGTGTGAAATAACAGACTTCTTTAATTTGATAAAATACATATTATTCCATTATGCAAAACTTGTCAGATTTAATTACGACTAGTAAAAATGTGAAAAGAGGACAAAAGATTTCAAACTCCGTTTTGATGCATCTGCTCATTAAATTTTTCCGTAAATAAGTGAAATCTGAGTACCTTTTCATTTAATTAAAATTGTTTTATTCACACTAACTAAAAAGATTGTATTTTAAAATCACAAATGAGTGTTTAGTTAGCTTAATGCTAAAAAAAAAAAAAAAAAAAAAAAAAGTTTTATTTGTAACTTAATAAATTAAAATAAAGTAGCATATTTTATAGTAACAGTGACAGTATCAAATATAAAATAAGATAACCGAATTTGAAAGTAGTTTGGAATATATATATATATATATTAATTATAAAAGATGAACTCAGGTATTGTGTATCTTTAGGAGAAATGCTTTTATTAATGATTCATATTATTATTTAATCATACAAAGAAGAATAGCACGAATTCCAAGCGAATGTTTCATTTGAGTGTAAAAAAATAATTTCAGAAAAGTAACATAAATTTACTATTTTATTAATTTTATTACCTCTATTGGAACATTATCTTTCTTTTTACAAACGTACGTTAAGTAAAAGGGAAGAAACTACATAAATTAATTAGTAAAGGTTTCTCGATTCCACATTGATATTGCACAGTCAACTATATATAACAATATTTATAATAAATTAATTCATATTTAATGCGAACTAATGGAATTTTTATAATTTTCTTAAACATTAAAATTTATGATAATAACATAAAAGCTAAATATTTATAAAAAATAATTCCTAATTATTATTTTGTAAATATCCTCAACAAGTTTGCTTGAAAAATTATCATAAAAAAAAACGGAATTTTTTTGAAAGATGCTACTTTTAACATATATAAAATCATTTTAAAGATGCTTCTAAACTATGGAAACTTTAAATTATAATTATAACGTATGTTTAATTAAAAATATGTTTGTTATTCAGTTTAATTATGAAATGGTATTTTAACTGTCAATTTCCCGAATTTTACGTATCAATATGTATGCATTTTTTTCTTTATTTATACTAGATTTATGCATCTAAATAAAACAAAGGAAAAAAAAAAAATGTGTTAGAATATCTTTTAAGATAGACACTTGTAATAAAGCTAAATGAAATTTAAATAAAATATAATAGTTTGTTTTGTATTGCAATACTAGGCTTTTTTCGATTCGCTTGTCATTATATTTAAACGAATAATAATAATAAAAAAAAATTAATCACACATTTTTATTTTACTTTATGGATAAATACTAAATTTATACCATTGAAATCGTCCAATAGCTCGTTTTGAGTCTTGAATTAGGTAAATTTAACGCGCTGGAGTATTTTCACCACAAAAAGTAAAATGCTATGTTAAACAAAATTATTACAAAGTCTTTAAGTGAAATGTTCATCTAAAATTGTGCAATATTCTTTTAGAAATAGAGAAAAATTTTCCTGATTAAGGATTTTTTTTTTTTTTTTACTTTTATTATGTATTTCATTAAAGATTTTAATGCCGCATACATGATAACATTCGCAATTGGAAACTTAACGCATATCGTTAGTTGCTTATCACAATTTACACAGCACAGGATACTATAAAAATTTTACATTAATTATATAATTTGTATCTTAATAAATAAATTGTATTATTAATAATTTATCTTTATATAAAGTTACTTTTAGAATTAGAATTCTCATTACTATATTTTTTAAATAAAATAATTGACTTATTTTTCAATATTTTCAGTTGCTCTTCGATAATACACGAGACATTTGATCAGAAAACCTGGCGACAATCAAAAACTAAATGATTTAATTGTTTGATTTTTTTTTTTTTTTTTTTTTTTTACGCCGTAATAGTGTTGCGCAATTGGCAATATTTAATTTGTTTTTGGAAACACGAAAATAATTTTGATTTTTTCGTGATACATAGTCTAATATTACTTTCAAATTTTTTTTATTTTTAACAGTTGGAAAAAAAAAAAAAAAAGTATTAATTAAATTACATTTTTATATTCTTTTTCGCAGTTAGATTTTAAGATATTACACAAAAAATTTATTTATTAGGGAAAACTGTAATAACAAACTTTCTGAATTAGTGCTATTTAGAATAAAAAGAGTTTGTAAAAAGATGAATTTATCAGTTGGAAAAAAATAAATTGGTATTAAGAGAATTTTTTGTATATATATATATATATATATATATATATATATATACAGATTATACATATATACAGCATATGAATAATTTTAATATTTCTTTCTATTTGAAAATTTGAAACCAATATGAAAAGAAAAAAAAAAATCCAAAAAATTCTTGATGTGTCTTAATTGTGCTAATAAATGTTTTAAATTTATTTTTATTTCAATTTAATAAAAAATAACGAAACTATTAATGAAAAAAACTTTATTATATATTTTATAATCAGATTTATGTTATTATATAAAATAAATTTTATTTACTTGTGACAAAAAAAAAAAAAAAATAACAAATGTCTTAATTACTTTTATTTATTATAAAAAGAGATTGAAAAATATAATATTAATTAGAAAGATGTAACTCGGTACTATGAGGAAATAAAGAAAATACTGATTCTATAAAATATTTATATTATATTCTAAACTTAAAAAAATATAGAGTTCGTGAATAATTTAAATTTTTATTACTATTTTTATTCATTACTAAAAGAAAAAAAATCTGAGAAATATTCATTTTCTTTAATCATACCAATAAACCTTTTAGAAAAGAAGGGCAAATTTACATGGAATTACAAAACCTTAAAAGCTTTAAAGTTGTTTTCAAAGTTTAAATGCAAATGAGACTTTCAGCTCTGCATACAATTGATGAGTTAGAGAAGTACTTTAGAATAATGAATGCAAATGAGATCTTTTTGAGTCAAAAAATACTGCGAAAACTTTTAAGAGCATAAAATTTAAAGTACATTCGTCCAAACTAATAACACATTTTTTATTTGTTATGCAAATATCTACTTTAAACAAGAGTATACGTATGAAATAAAAGAGGAAGTTTTTATATTATACGTTGAAAAAATATTTTAATTAACAAAAAAATACATATATATGTATAGATATTATTTTACAAATTATGAAATACGTGTGCACTATTCATTTGGTATATTATGGGTACAGGGAAAATATGTCCATTCTATATTTAAACTTTTCTCATTTTGATTAATAATAATACAGAGTCTGTTCGCACATTTTTAGACGATTTTATTTCGCAGTAAGAAAAAATCGTTTGCATGGAGAATTTTATTTTCACAACAGTTATATTTTTGGAAGTTTTATTTCTCTTTTGATATTTAGAATTTTTGTTTAGATGCAAAAATTCACTTTTAAAATGGCAGTGGGTGGAAGGATAGGTTTCCGCTCTTTCCAAAGATAGTTTTTAGTGAAATCTTTATGAAAAGCATTTATCAGGAGAAAAATGGAAAAATGTTGCAACAACAGATGAATCTTGGGTCTATTTAAGTGGTTGCAATAAAAATAGGTCAACTTATTATCACAAAAGTGGAGAAAAAAATTTGCTACATGGCTCAAAGCATCTAAAAAAAGTTTTTCTAAAGGAGTTATAATTGCCACTGGTTTTTCCTAAAAGCAAAAAAATGTGACAAAATTGTCAAAATCAACTCTAAATATTCTCAAGAACATATTTTAATTCCAATTTTTAAAAATGAAAATCCAGATCTTTATCCACAATGCTATTAATCCGTTGAACTGTATCAAGACAAAACAAGCAGCCACACATCACAGTCCGCAATTGCTTTTCTAGAAAAAAATGGAACAAAAAACGGGAATTCAAACCATGCCCTTCACTGATATTACTGCTAAATCTTTTGATGTATCACTGTTGGATTTTTGTGTTTTTCGACTCTTAAAATTAACATTATTCAAGAGGAGTAAAAAAATATACCTTTTCCGATATTATAAAAAGCATTATTATCATAGAAATTATGATGTAGAATGTTAGTTAAGAACAAGGGCTATCAAACTGAACAAATAAAACTCGAAATATGAGTGAAATTGCTTCAGTACACCCCATGAAAATCGTCTAAAAAATGTGCGAACAGCCTCTGTAATACTTAATCGTATATTTATTTAAAATACAATCATCTTGAAAAATAACATTTTATAAAAATACACATTCATAACTTTAAAAATACGAAAACCGTAAAGAAAAAATACATGGAAATGTAAATAAAGATGATTTAGCGAATGATCGCAACAAGATTTTAACTTCAATAATAATAATATTAATAATAAATCAAATACTTAAACGAATATGTATTTAGTGATATAAACGTTTAAAATTGTAAATCTTTTGAATCGGTTAAAATTAAATCACTCCTTTCTATCTCATTTTGAAATGCATAATTTTAGATACATATATATATATATATATATATATATATATATATATATATATATATATATATATGTATATTAAGTAATAGATAAATGTAGATATATTATAACACATGTATTTTAAGTTTCGTTTAATTAATGACACGTATTTAAGTCCGTATTGCTATAAATCCATATATAAATAAATATGTATATATACATAACTAAATAAATTGAAAAAAAAATCGCTATTTTTATTTAAAAAAACTATTTTTTTTTTAATAAATAAAATAAAAATTTGTAAATGCATTTAGTGATAAACATGTACTGATTTTTACTTTCGTTAGAAAAAAAAAAGAGTTATTTACTATTGTTTTAGTAATTTTTGGGATTTTCAAAAAGTGTATTAATATGTAATACATTTATATTTAAATAATAAATAAAGTCCATTAGTAGTATAATTTTTTGATGAAACTTACTTTCATTTATGCTGTAATAGAATTACGTGAAAAAAGAAATTCATGAGGAGAATTGCAATTGCTTTCGGACTATTTTCAAAAGAAGTAAATTCAAATATAATTTTTGTTTGCTGTTGTGTAAAATATCTCTTGACACTTCAGTCTGTTTTTATAATATATATATATATATATATATATATATATATAATACGTTACATATTTGACTGTAATTTGTTTAATATCTCATATATATATATCTCTTTTATTCCTTTGTAATTAGAATAAATACAGAAATGATGCAACTTTTTTTTTTTTTTTCAAATGTGAAAATTAATTCTTCTGGCAGTTTAAAAAACTTTGAAATAATTAAAATTTAAAAGTGATTGAGATTTATTTTCTATTACAGTTCACATCAAATTTTAAAAGACAATTTTACGTGTACAATATAAATATCCAAACATTACCATATTTTCGATATCTATGTTATAAATAGTTTATAACTTTAACAAACTTATCCTTTGTCTACCACATTATGAAGCAAAGAAAAAAATATATTCGGAATATATTTTTTTTTTAGTTACCTAGGTGCACTCAATATTTAAACCTTAAAACTTCTTCACGCATCATAAAATTGAAGACAGCACCGCCAGTTTGGAAAGAACGCGGTCTTTCTTCATCAGGTGCAGAAATTTCGTGCTACTGCTTTGGAGGCAAAAGCCCTTTTTTGTACACCTGATGAAGAAAGGCCATGTCCTTTCGAAACCGGTTTTGCTTTCTTCAATTTTTTAGTGTCTGAAGAAGTTTTAAAGTTTAACTATCTAGGTGCGTTTTTTAAAGATATCTGCAATAAAAATTATACATATGATCTCACCATAGTAATTGATGAAGATTATGTGAGATGGGTTTTACTGTACCACTGGTCCGTAGAGGTCGAAAAAAAGTATCTGGACTTTTAAAAAGTGTAAAAACGTATTTATTTTTTTGTGTTTCTTATAATTTTTCTAATATTGATGAGATATTCTTGAGGTAATATAGGAATTAATTATATCATACATGAAGATAGTGAAAAATGCTGAAAAATAACAGGAATAGTATACAGCAATAATATACCTATAATATTCGAGACGTATAGCTTCAGGGCCCAGGGTCCAATCCTTTCGTGAGCTTCGAAGACTTTTTCTAGTCAGTTGTGACCTTTTATTTATTTATTTATTTATTTATTTATTTTTTTACACACGTGACATTGTGAGTTTTTCTCGTTTACATCCCCTGATTTTTTCTATGGATTTCTGAAACTTTTTTTCCCCGTGTTTCTGTGAATTTGTCGTCGCACTTTAGAATGCAGAAAACAAGAACAAATGACTGAAAATTCATAGAAACGCGGGAAAAAGGCGCAAAAAAAGCATGGGATGAAAACGAAAAAAAACTCCCTATGTCAAGTGTGTAAAATGAAAAAAAAAAAGTCTAACACCGGAAGAAAAAAAAGTTCAGAACTGACTAAATAATGTCATCGAAGCTCGGGATGGAATCGGGCTCGAGCCCTTGAAAGTTTCGAGGTTTTTATACGTCTCTTCTGTTATAAGCAATCTTTCTGGAACAAAAAAGTCTACATCTTGCTTCTATAGCCTTGTAGTGCGATTAAAATGAAGTACAAATGCTCTGTTCTATTCTTATAAATATCTTTAATATTTCTTCCAAAAATTCGATTTTACATGCTTTTTAAAGTAATCGTACGCTGAAGTATTGCCGGTGGATAAAGGGTTAAGCATATTTTTTTTTTTTTTTACGAAGAAAATGCGTCAACACTTTTATAAATAAAAATACTAAAACCAGGGGTTGTACTCTCCGCCCTTTCTTCAGGTTAGTCTCGGAAATATATATATATATATATATATATATATATATATATATATATATATATATATATATATATATATATATATATATATATATTAATTTATTGCTACCACTATTTTTTTGCAATAATCTCTACCCTGATCTTTAAGAGTGTCCTGAAAAAAAAAAAAAAAAAAAAAAAAAAAGGCGGAGAGTATGACCCCTGTAAAACACAAGTCATTATTATAATATAAATAAAATTTATGATTTTTGTTTTTATTTATTTATTTAATTGACAAACGTTGTACTGCTCAAAAATGTCTTTGTATGTATGATAAATCACCAGAAAATATTTTGCTAGATTAATTTGAAAAATGAATGATGAGAAAATATCTGTTAATGTTATTATTATTATTTTAAATAAGAAATTATATATATATATGCGATTATGTGTTAAAAGTTAACCCTCTGTAAATTTTTACTTTCGTCAAAATAAGGTGATTCTTAAATAAATAAATAAATAAATAAGTGAGGGGAATTTTTAGAAAAACGCACATTTAATAACCAGAATAGACGAAAAGAATAAAATTTCATATTGACTGTTTTCAAATGAAATAAATTGAAAACTAATTTTAAACAAAAATGTTGTTTTGTAGGAATTTTCTTGTACTTTAATTGCAATTTCATAAAAGAAAACAATAACTATTTAACAGCAACATTTGTAATAACACTTATGTGTGTCTTTTCTTCCATTGTAATTAAAGAATGAGGAATTTTTCTGTAGGCATATTTTTAAATGTTTAAGAATAAATTTAAAATTACTTTTTAAAGATTGATTTAAAATTCATTAATATTATTAGACTTTAAAATTGTTTGAGATTTATTATTCATTATAGCTCATTTTAAATAATTTTAATAAAGACAATGCTTACCTGTTCTGATTATAGATATTCATAAAAAAATATAATTTATAACCAAATTCTTTATCACCAAATTATCACATTATATATATATATATATATATGTATATATATATATATAAATATTAATTATATTAAACTACTGGTAATTATTAAAAAAAAAAATAAGCTCTTTTTTTTTATACATCTGATTTTAGGTGAAAATTCTTTTTAGTAAAAATAATTTTGTATAATTATATATGATAAAAATATAGAGTAATTGTTGTGTATCCATTATCATCTTATGTAAAATAATATTTCAAATTATAAATATATGTTTGTAAACAGATGTAAAAGATATACAAGATGAAAATTTCAGCTAGACTTTTTTAAACAATGTAAAATGCAAAAATAAATAAGTTACTGTACAAGAACGAAAAAAAAAAAGTTCAACACCCTTTTTAAAGCTATGTAAAAAAAAAAAAAAAAATATTTTATAGGCTTTAAAATTTCCTCTTTTGTTAAAAATTCAAATGGAAAATTTACAAAAAATTACCTTACATATCATAAAATAATTTATTTTACATTTATTTGAAAATTTAAACTTATATACGAACAAATTACATTGAAGTACATTTTAAATCTTTGAATAGTTTAAAAAAAATCAATATTTAAAATCTGTATTTATTCATAAAATAAAATAAAATTAAATTTAAGTAACGGATGATTATATAATTTGTTCTACATAGCTTATTAATATCTATATATTTATCAATATTTTTGTAAAGGAAAAATTTAATTTTGTATTACTATAAATAATTAAAACATCCTCTGATAAATAATGCAAATTATTGAAAAAATGATCAAGACATGAAAAAATGTGAAAAGAATTGTGCTTATCATATTCTATAAAGTAGTTTAAAATAAAATATAATTTTAACGAATATATTAAAAATTATTTTGTTAGAACATTCATTTCCATTTCTCTTTTGCATTGATAATGACGATGATTTGAATGCAAAGAAACTCGAAACAGTTATAAATCTATTTTTTTTTTAAATCATTAATACTACTTTTGTTCGGAAAATTTCTCTTAAATTCCTTTTACGAAATATCGCTTGATTATGCGCTTTTCATCGATAACTCAAGTTTTAAATTTCTGTATTTGATACTTAATTGAGATAAATTCACTGAAATTGTTTGAAATCCGAGCATTTACTTTTGATAATAAAATACTATATGGATTTGGAAAAACAAAGAATGGAAAGTTATAAAAGTAAGTTTTATTTAGATAATTAGGTAATTTATTTCAAATACGTACAATTACATTCAAATATGAATACATATTTCTTTCAGCTTCAATTTCTTATATCAGTACATTGCATTTATTTTAAGAATTGAAATAGATTAGTAAATAGATTATTTTAATATATATATTTTACAATATCTATATTCATTCATTTGAAAGTGTGATGAGAAAAAAAATTTCCTGAATAATTCTAAGCAATTTGCTGTATTTAATAATAGTTTTAATTCATTTATAAATATACGTACTACATTCAAGGTGGGGGCGGGGGGTAAAGAAGAGGATAGCTAACACACGCAAAAATTATACGTCAATAAAAATAAAATAAAATAAAATAAAATAAAACTGCTTCTTAATCAATTTCGAGCTGCATTTGAAGTGCGTTGTTGTACACTACTTTTTATCTTGTAATATATCCATGTAGTATCCCATTGCAAGGAAAGAGAGATTTGTACGACAGATCCAAGCGATTTTTTTTTTTTTTTTTTTTTTTAATGTTAATGCTATTTTTATTCTAGGAAAAAGAGTTCTGGTTCAAATGATTAAATATTGGATTTTTTTTTTTTTTTTTTTTTTTTACCACATATATAAAAAATATTTCAACCTATGAGGATCATAACATACATGGTGATATTGTGCATAGTTAAAAAAAAAAAAAAAAAGAAAAGAAAAGAAATATTCTAAAAAAAAAAAAAAAAAAAAAAAAAAAAAAAAACATACAATACCTGTGGTAGAAAAAATATGCATGCATCATCTTAAAAATTAATTTCAAAAAATGCTTTCTGAATTTATTTTATTTATTTTTTATTTTATTCATTTTAATTAATTAATTAATTAATTAATTTTGTATATTAAAATGAAATAGATTCCTTCTAATTGCAATTTTTCTTAATTTTTAGTAATTAATTCATGTAAACTGATCTTTATAAATAAAATTAATAGCATGTTTTGTCAAAATCTAATTAATTTAAATGATCTTTTATAGCAATTAATATAATGAAACTTTACTTACAACAAACATAATGAAGAAACCTTTAATTTTAAGGATATTAAATTAATTCTTTATTTTGTAATTTGAGTATTATAAAACCAGACTAGAAGAAAACCAAATTGACTTTTATAAAAGTAATTACTCATTTAATTTTTATTTCAATGAAATTGTAATTTTAATGTAATTAACTTTTATTTATGATTTTGGTTTTATCTTTTTTTCGCAGTGAATATATATATATATATATATATATATATATATATATATATATATATATATATATATATATGTATATATATATATGTATATATATATATATATATATATTATCAAGCACTTTGTTGTAGATAAGTGAATGAAGAAGTAATTTGGTTGACTTTATGGCAGTATCTACCTTGATCGATTCATATCGATTATTTAATTTTTTTTTCTTTCTTTTTTTTTTTTTCTTTTTTTTTTTTCTTCTTTTTTTTTTAAATTCACAATAAAAATCATACATCTAATTCTGTACAAAACAGAATTTCATTTTGTACGTGATAATTTTTAGCATAATATTTAATATAGATACATAAGGAAAGGCAATATGTAAATGTTCCTTAGCAATGGTTACGAAGTATATTTCCTTTTCTAGAACAGCTTTTGTTTAGGAATTCAATGTCGACCTCATTTTATTTATATATTTAATTGTTTTTTTTTTTTTTTTCAATTATGTGATGAAACATATACGTGATAAAAAGGGATATCACAATTGCGCAAACGAAGATTTTTGCGGGAAATGTGTGAGCTGTTCGCTGCCAAATTTTTATTTACGCCAAAAGAATTCTGTACTAGGTCTGTTCCATTACTTTAACGTTAATTATCTCAATTTTATTATATATATATATATATATATATATATGATTGGTCTTAAGAAAGTACTTAAAAAGAGGAAAAATAAATAAATGACTGAATTCTTTGCCTTAAAATATGAAGTCACATTCCTTAGCAACGGTCATGATAAACACACCTTAAAAAATGTTCGGGTTTTATCTCAATTTTAATTAACTTTTTTTTTAGCCTGTTACAAAATGAAAAAAGCATATTCACATTTTCATTGTGAAACACAGCAAATAATGATAATTTTTGAGCATGCGCATGCCTCAGTAATCTTTTTTCAACGGTTTACAAATCCGAATTTTGTTTTAAAGTGTTCATAATGAATCCTGATTAAAGTAAGAATGTTCAATAGCGATTAGAAATACACATCAATCCGTAGCATAATACTAAAAAAAGACACCCCCCCCCCCCAAAAAAAAAAAAAAAGCCAAAAATATTTGTAGGGAGAATTTTTAATTTGTGTGAATGAAGTCTTGAATTACGTATTTTGCTTAATTGTAATAATAAGCTATGATTGCATGATAAAAAACTAAATAATTAAGAAAAATATAGCAAAGTTAATAGTTTCTGCGCATAAAAAAGAATAAAATTATTAAATATCAGAAAAAAAAAATAGTATTTTTAAAATAGGGTAAGGAAAATAAAATAACAGAATAAATAAAAGTTTTAATACTCCACATATTTTAATTAATATTTATTGTCATAACAAAGCGCTAGTACTGTAAATAATACAATTAATAAACGTGATTCCATTATCTTTCGGACAATACTGTTTGCAAATGTCATAAGCGTAATACATTTCAAAAGCAATTAACTTACATATGCAGGAGTCATGACATTTTCATTAGTTATTAAATGACTTGCTAAGTACGGTGGAAATGGAAATTGTTTGAAATATAATAAGGGAAAAGTGCATTACTCTGAGTAATATAAAAATACAGATCAAAGCATTTTACCTGTAAAAAATAAAGGGAGCTTCGGAAGTTTCATGTAAGTACGTGAAAGTTTATGAAATAAAATGTATATATACAGGGTGATTAGTTTAAAACAGTACCTGCGGGTTTTTCTTATAACCCTTAAATCTGACGGATGGGACAACTATTCTAACATTGAAGTATAATTGTTTGAACCTTGTTTATGTTTGTAAGACAATTTCTAAAACTATTGGACTAATACAACTTAATTTGTGAGGTAAAACAGAAATGGAGACGAACAATTTTTTTTAATCCTGTAATAATTTTATTTTTCTAAAACATAATTTAATTAATTTTTTTTACATTATCATTTCTCACAGAAGATGTTGAAAATGTTTACCACAATTTTGAATGCAAACGTGAACATGTCGAACCAGGTTTTTGACACAATTCGAAGCATTGTTGGTGTTATTGACGAGATTTCTTCATTTATGATCAGTTTTAATTCATCGATGTTTGCTGGACTTCTCTGGAAACTCCTATGAAATGACAATGTAGAAATGATAATGATGATGTAAATGTAATGTAGGAATGATAATGTAAATTTTTTAATTAAATTTTGCTTTTCATAAATAATATTATTACAGGATTAAAAAAAAAAAAAAAAGAGAGAAAAGAAAAAAGAAAAAAATGTGCCTCTTCATTTCCGTTTTACCTCACAAATAAAGTTGTAACAGTAATCCAATATTGCTGGAAATTATCTGCCACACTTAAATAAGATTCAGATAATTATAGTTCAGTGTTTGAATAGATGCCACATCCGTCATATTTAAGGGTAATAAGGAACACCAACGGGTACTCTTTTAATTTGATCACCCTGCATATATATATTTAAATCATTGATACCACTTTATGTTACCATTATTCTAGCATAGAAAAATAATTCCAGTATGGAAAAACCTTTTTTTTTCTAAAATTTATCCTTAATATCTTTATTGTAAGATTTTTTAAGTTATTTAAATTCAAGCCACCACCGTTTTTTCTTTTTTTTATGAATAAATAAAGAAAGAAAGTAAAGAAATTTCATTACAAGGTAAATAACTACTTTTCTCCACAAAAATGTAATAAATTTATTGAAAGATCTATTATAAATGTCTAAAAAATTGATTATCCGCGAATTAATTTTAAAATATCACTCGTGTATTTTGAAGAAATTTAATCTGTCTTTGATGTTCTCATATCTTTCTATTACCTTTGATATTTTGTACTGATAAAAAATTAAGTTAAAAGCATTTCAGTAGAATTTGTACAGATACAAAATATAATTTAAATAATAAATTACTTCTGCTGAAGTTGTATATTAATGCTGTTTTAGGATTTCTAACTTTCATTAATAATCTCAAAGGGATATCGAAAATATAAGAAATTATTTTTAAATAGCACTGTAATATAAATTTGTTGATTTTTCAACTGACGTTTCGCGATATTCAGTATAAGAATGTAAAAAATAAAATAAAATAAAATAAAATAAAATAAAATAAAGTAAACCGTTGTACGAGTTTAGAGAGACAAGAATGTGTTATAACAATTTTTTGAATGATGCCTGTCTGCTGGTCTTAGTGTGTCAAAAAAATTGCAGCAAAACTAAATCCATGAACAAAGCACATAATTTCATTAAACTTAATACAGGGTGTTTACAGACCTGCCTTTTCGCAATGTTACTTACACCAATATATTTATATAATAATATTTACTTAAGTAATTGTGAAATCTTACTATAAAAAAATTCGAAAGAAAAATTCTGTTGGAAAAATGAGGGACAAAATCACTGAACATCCTCTGGTGCCATTCCCTTTTTGGTGTATATCGCTCAAGAGGTGAAATTTATTTTTCCGACTGAGTAAAAATAATGCATGAAACGGGAGTCGAACCCCATATCTTTGATTTACAAGGTCAAGGCTGTACCAATTGAGCTATCCAGGCCGACAATTGGTGAACATTACTCACTCAGACAACCTTTAGGTAGAAACATCTGGTCTATCATGTAGATAGGTCGACAGAAATAAGCCGCAGGTAAAAGAAAACACCATTGAACAATGGGAGAAAGAAATACAATATATTAAAATCACACAATCAACTGATTGGGAAGAAAATCATATTTATTGAAATTTATTTTTCCAACTGAGTGAAAATAATGCCTGGACCGGGAGTCAAACCCCAGATCTTTAACTTACAAGATCAAGGCTCTACCAATTGAGCTATCCAGGCCAACAATTGGTGGACATTACTCACTCAGACAAGCTTTAGGCAGAAACATATGGTCTATCATGTAGATAGCTCGACAGAAATAAGCCGCAGGTAAAGGAAAACACCATTAAACAATGGGGGAAAGAAATACAATATATAAAAGTAATACAATCAACTAATTGGAAAGAAAATCATATTTTATTGAAATTTATTTTTCTGACTGAGTGACAGATTTTACTGAAATTTATTTTTCTGCCTGTGATATCCAGGCCGACAACCGGTTGTCGGCCTGGATCAATTGGTAGAGCCTTGACATTGTAAGTCAAAGATCTGGGGTTCGAATCCCGGTCCAGGCATTATTTTCACTAAGTCGTAAAAATAAATTTCAATGAAAGATGATTTTCTTCCCAGTCAGTTAATTGTGTTATTTTAATATATTGAAACTGCTATACTTCCCTTTCACCATTTAATGAGAGATTATATTTTGTGAATAAATCTATTTGTATTTTATTTACGTTTTCACAATGTTTATGGAGAGTATTATTGAAGAAAATTTTACACGTGAGGGGACAATCATCAACAACTATGCTGTTTTTAATTTGAATGCATATCACCTGCGGAGTAAAGCTGCTAATTTGAAGATTTACTCGTTTACGGAAAGGCTTTATCCATGCTTGTATAACATGCCAGTGCCAAAATTTGATATGTGAGAAGATCACGGGAAAGAAAAAGTATATATATATATATATATATTGTAATATATCAAACGGAAGGAGGCGATGCTCTTATTCATCTACTTCAATTATCAATGTGTAGAAATATCTCAAAACCTATTTGCTAAAATTGCACCAAACAGCGTGTGTAAAATATTTATTATAAGCAGCTATGTCTATTACCGTTTAATAAAATTTTAACTAACGCTTTAAATAAAATATTTCATAAACATTTTATGTTTTATATTAAATATATATACCAATAAGTGATTTACAAAAAATGCTCGAAAAATAATTTAAATAGTTATATGATAATAAATTTTAACGTTTTTGTTTAATTATAGTATTACGCATATAAATATTTTAAAGGTTTCAAATTAAACGTATCTTTTAAAATGCAATGACAGATGATGAAGCTTAATTCAAAACAAAGCCTTTTAAAAATACCATAGTTTCATGTCAACACACACACACGCACACAAAAAAAAAAAAAAAAAAAAAAACATGAAAGTCTCTAATAACTCTGAATCCCAAACAATATTTGTGATTTTGAATGAACAGTCCAAATTCCTATAAATCATTTTTCCAAATAAATATTTTCTGATATAATCACGTTACATGAAACAAATATTTAAATTAATGTTAAAAAAAAAAAAAAAAAAAAAAAAAAAAGGATTGTAGTGTTCTTTTTTCTTTTCTTTTCTTTTCTTTCCGCCCCACACGTTCGTGTACGTGTATGTGCATGAAATTACTTTATGGAAGGGAACCAACTTGTTTACCTGAAGATATAATTTAGTAAACAAAAAGAAACGTGTGATAGAGCAGTGTTTTATCTTTATTTAGTAAGCCTAAGTTAAATCAAAAATACTTTTTTGAATTTTATATTACATAATGGAATTCGCTCTACTATAAAATAATTACAATGAGTTTAATATTGAATTAATTGATTAATTAAATTAAATTAAGTTTTTATTTTGTTCATGTGTCTCGGAAATTTCGCATTATCCAAATTTGGAAAATATTAACTTGTATTATAAGGTTATGTAATATATATATTCATTTCAAATTAATAATTTAATCAATTAGAGAATTACAAGGGGTTTCAATTTAAAATTTACTCACTTAATAAATTATATTTTGCTTTCTATGTTACAACTAATATTTTATTCTCTTGGAAATACTCCAAAGATTTTATACTTTTCAAACCTTTCAAATTAGTCTAAAAGGAAATATAAATTATTTCTAAAGAATAATTTTTTCAAATATTTTCAAAATGCCATTAACTAAATTAAAAATGTTGGTGAAAATTTAATAACCAGCAAGTCAAAGAGAATCTTTAAAAGGTGTAATTAGTATTAAAATAAAGCATTATTTGTTTTGTTAGAGCTTTATACATATACTTTTTTTTTATATTTGCTAATTTTATATGCGATAATACTATATATAAAATTTTAATATTTCTAATAAATAATATATTAACCTGATACATTTCAAAACACATAACGTTTTACTTGAAAATGCTTTAAGATTTTTTTTTTTTTTTTTTTAATATTTTAATTATTCTAAAATAAAATATGGGCACATTATATATTATATGTCTTTACCTTTAAATATTAACTTTGTATTAAAATTTGGTAATCCCGTTTCAGATCCATACAGCGTTCCCAGCTTTTACAATTTATTCACGAGCATTTTTAGCCCCACCTTCTTTTCGCACCAGAAATTTTGAAGATTATTTTCTTTTAACAGGTGACAACGATTAAATAAGAAGAAAAATATTTTTAAAAATTTCCGGTATGAAAAAGAGGCTGGGCTAAAAATGCTCGTGAATAAATTATAAAAGATTGGAACTCTGGATCCATATTATACTCACTATTATATTCACTAGCTAGTATATAGACAACTAGTATATACGCAGCTATAGATAGTTTATACACAATATTTTCAGAAAAACTAATCGTAAATAAACTACCATTTATACGATACCATACTTGCCAACCATCTTATTATTCAGCGTAAAATTGTTAACGCCCCTTGAAAAAACGCCCCGTTTCCGACATCACTTTATTTTTAGAGTAATTCTCTCCAAATGCTGTCACGATTAAATAAGTATAAAATTTCTCTAAAAAATGACTGGTGTGACAAAAAAGGGTACTAAAACTTTTACGCTTCATAAAAAAGATGGCTGTCAAGTATGCGATAATGAACAAAGCCCTATTTATTTGTAACATTATATTTTCTAAACTTCGTAAGTTATTGAAAATTTACGATATCGACAACATAGGAAAATAGAGCGAAACTTCACATAAACGTATAGTATTAGGAATATCATTATTGTAAAGATGTTACACTGGCTAAAAATATTAGTTGTAATTTTGGCATGAATGTAATAAACTATTAACATTCTACTTAGAAAACATAGAAAACATTGGAAGTTAATAAAAATTTACAAATTTCATATCATGGTAGATCAGGGAAAGATTTCGCATAAACGCTCATTAAAATATTTTCATCGTAAAAGTGATAGATGACACTATTCTGATGCTATCATAAACATAATTGACTATAAAATTGCATTTTTAACAAATTTGTCAGTCATTGAAATTTATGATTTTCTAAACGGGGGTAAAATATAATTTAAAAATTTATTATCGAAAATATTTCAACATAAACATGTCAGACCATTTTTAAAATATCGTTTGTGATACTGTCTTGGGCATAGAAAACTTTGTTTGTTATTAGAAATTTAAGAATTTTTAACATCACAGTCTATAACAATATGTTACAGTGCCTTGTATTATGGCGATCGTTGAACTGGAATGGAATTAAAACAAAAGTATGAAACTGACCCTAATAAAAATAAACAGCAAATTAGGGTAAAGTAGATATATTTAAATGAACAGTTATTTGTCTATTAAGAGAGTGAATTACAGTCTGCGATTCTGCGCCTCTTTTCCCCAAATTCTTTTCTCTTAACATGAATATAGCATGCTTTGTAATAGGAACTTATGGGAACAAATATACAATAAGCGATTAAAAAAAGAAAAAAAAAAAAAAAGAAAAAAAAAAAAAAAGGCCGCACTGCAGAAAAATCGACTTATACGTTTTTCATTTGTAATAATTTCAAAACTAATGGCTGAAACAAGTAAAACTGTCAGGTTTGCATAATATCAAAGAGATGAAGTGATACATCTGGACATTTTTTATTTAATAATTCACTTTATTACACTCTACCAAGTAATTATTAAAAATCTACATAAAACATTCTTTTTAAACGTAATATAATAAACAAATACTTTGTACTGTATTATGATTTATTATATGATATAAACAAGTTATATTTTAATACATGTAATAAAACTATTTGTTTGTTAGATCTAAGCAATTTTTAATACAAATATGTATTCTGCATTGAGTTATTCCACCTTTATATGGAATTACTGTTTTAATGCGCAATGGCATAGTATTATGCAGTGTTTTAATATAAATATCAAAAATTTCTCTGTGCCAAATATCATACATAATTTTTTCTAGTGCTTGCAGAGTTGTAGGCTGCAATTTTTTAATCCTCACCATTTTTCCGCACAATTTATAGAATAAACATTTTCGGGCGGATTGAGATTAGGGCTATTTCCAAGTCTAATAAAAAAGAAATTCTACGATATTTTTTGTGGGATTTAACTTAAAGTCAAAGAAAGATATGATTGCTTAGAAAATTATAGGTGCTCAAGGGATAGGATAGGTAGTTTTAACAATTGTAATCGAATAAACGCACCTGAGACGACTTTTAGTATGGTGCAATATCATCTTGAAATTCTATTTGCAGGAAAGTCTGAGATACCTTCAAAATAGTCGGTCAGGCGCCGTTTTTACAATGGCCGCGCTTTATTTCGAGTTAATTGATCCCTTGTGCATACAAATTTGCCCGACTCATTAAAAATATATGCACTCTCCGTACCATAATGTACGGAGAATGTGTCACTGTTTTATGAATGCAATTTTCAATAATTTGGTCACATTTTTACCATCTTACTAGTTTTTTTTTTTTTTTTTTTTTTTTCAGCCCGAAATAAAATAAACTTGACTCATCAGAGAAAACCAGTTCGGCCTAATAATTAACTGATATATAGTATATACATATACATATATATATATATATATATATATATATATATTAATTTTTTTGTCAACTGAAGTCTTGTTTTTTTTTTTTTTTTTTTTTTTTTTAACTCTTTTCGTTAGTAATGACTTTTTTTGCAGATCTTCTGGTTTTTAACTTTGTTTAATTGTTCTCGCCCTGTTTTTAAAGAAATTACTTTGCTATGCACTTTTTTAAAAATATTTTCTGAGTTATGAGTATCTACAAATCGATTTTTTTAAACTTTTGTTTCTTAACTTGCCATCATCTCGCTTGGATGGGCAACATGGCCGCCTAAAGACACATTTTCCGTTTAAAAAGCCAAAACAATTTATATGTTCCTAAAAATCATCTCAGGAATATTTCGTTAATATTTAATTAATTTGCCATCTCACGTATTAAAATATTTCTAGACTTTCATTCTAAAATTAATAATTTTTGTGGCACCGTTCAATGCCTTATACTTGCCATTTTTGAAATACGTTCTAAAATTATAATTTTCCTGACAGTTGCATTTTATTTTTGACACTGGGCTCAATCCTAAAGTGTACGTGAAGGGCGACGTAATAAAATCTGTTCAAAAATGTACTTTTAAATGATAAAATTGGTGGTTGCAAAAAGTGAAAAGGAAAATATCCAAGTGCGGCCTTTTTTTTTAGTGCTAGAGGCCTATTTCAGTCGGTACAGTTGTCGAATTTTTATACGTCACTCTTAATTAGTGCTAGAGGCCTATTTCAGTCGGTTTATTGAATGGGGATTTATTGAATGAAGTCCCCCCAAGGCCCAACTTTGACATGAGTCCCCCCCAAGGTACCCCTATTTCAGTCGGTACAGCGTTGTCGAATTTTTATAATACACTCTTAATTGGTGCTAGATGCCTATTTCAGTCGGTTTATTGAATGGGGATTTATTGAATGAAGTCCCCCCAAGGCCCAACTTTGATATGAGTCCCCCCAGGCCCAACTTTGACATGAGACCCCCCCAAGGTACCCCTATTTCAGTCGGTACAGCGTTGTCGAATTTTTATAATACACTCTTGATTAGTGCTAGAGGCCTATTTCAGTCGGTTTATTGAATGGGGATTTATTGAATGAAGTCCCCCCCAGGCCCAACTTTGACATGAGTCCCCCCCAAGGTACCCCTATTTCAGTCGGTACAGCGTTGTCGAATTTTTATAATACACTCTTGATTGGTGCTAGAGGCCTATTTCAGTCGGTTTATTGAATGGGGATTTATTAAATGAAGTCCCCCCAAGGCACAACTTTGACATGAGTCCCCCCCAGTCCCAACTTTGGCATGAGTCCCCCCCAAGGTACCCCTATTTCAGTCGGCACAGCGTTGTCGAATTTTTATAATACACTCTTAATAGTGCTAAGGGCCTATTTCAGTCGGTTTATTGAATGGGGATTTATTGAATGAAGTCCCCCCAAGGCACAACTTTGACATGAGTCCCCCACCAGGCCCAACTTTGACATAAGTCCCCCCCCCCAAGGTACAACTTTGACATGAGTCCCCCCAAGGCCCAACTTTGACATGAGTCTCCCCCCAGGCCCAACTTTGACATGAGTCCCCCCCAAGGCCCAACTTTGACATGAGTCCCCCCCAAGGTACAACTTTGACATGAGTCCCCCCAAGGCACACCTTTGACATGAGTCCCCTCTAAGGCACACCTCCCCCTCATTGGGAAAAAGAGAAAAAACGTTGTTTTGCGGCTATAAGACAGTTTGGACTTCCAACGTTATTTGTTACAATATCTGCAGCTGAAACACATTGGTTTGATTTAATGAAAACTTTATCATGGAATTTAGATCGTCACGAATTAACTAAAGAGGAATTTGTCGATATTAACAAGTTTAGCAGTAGGCCTCTGGCACTAAATTAAAATCTGTCAATGTCATATTTTCATGTTGTAAATAATGAAATAATGTCGTGTCTTTTTTTTTTTTTTCCCTTTTCTTTTTTTTCGCTTAGTGTATGACATGGAACCCAGTATTCAAAGTTGCTTTCTGAAAAGTATATATATCTTTATAAATAGGTATAAGGTTAAGTTTAATGTTACATACAATTTCTTTATATCCCTATATTGTGTCAATATTTAATAATATTTCACGTTACAGTAATACCTTTACCACAACAAAAAATTAGATAGTTGTTAACGCATTTTTAATGATCTTGAAAGCAAATACGTATTCAAGAGGAGAGTATTATTTTCTTATCGGTTTTATCTGATACTATTCCTTTGGATACAAAACTACATTTTGATATCCAAGACAGAATTTTTTTCTGGTAATAATAATAAAAAAGTTTGCTTTACTCCCGCTTCAAAATCCTGCAAAATTCATGCAATAATTTTAAGGTTGATTTCACATACTGGGAGAAAAGAAATATATTTTATATTATGTAAAGAATAATATAAATTTTAACTAGAACATAGTTTATCGTTATATTGGAAAATAAAATAAATTAATATATACGCTAGTGAAAAAAATCCTAAGGACAGATTGCAACAGCTAAGATAACTACCTTATTTATATTTTTATTTTTTTATTTTTTTTTATTTAATACCTAAACAAATTCCTAAGTATTAATAAATTATTCCTTTAAGTTTGATGTATGATTTATTAAATAAATTATTCCTTTAGAAAATATATTTTCAATATTTATATCATTTTATTTTAGAGAAACTGTTCTAATCGCCAAAATTTATTTTATTGCTTTTGTCGCAATTGTATCATTCTGGTTACGTTAAATCTGCAGAAGTTTTACGTTATGTTAAATCTGCAGAAATATTTCTGAAAAAAAAAAATAATTAATAAACTTATGAAATATATGCTTTGTATGTGATGTAAAAATGATTTTAAAATTGTATCAGAAACAAAACTTACATTATTTCTGTGCTAAAATTATTTTTTCTTGTCATTTCAATTTTAATTCAAAAATTTATATCATTAGCTTTTAAAAAACGAAACAATTTTAATCAAAAGATAAAAAGAGGCTTTTTAAATTTATAAGAAGCTTTCTATTTTTATTTATTTATTTGATTCATTAATTTAAAAAAAGAAATGTTACATCCAATTAAAATTTTTAAATAGCTACAATATATCTAAATCATCTAAAATTCTACATATATATATATATATATATATGTGTGTGTGTGTGTGTGTGTGTGTGTGTGTGTATAAAGACGAAAAAAATAAATGAAAATTAGAAAAAAAATCAATGGAGGTAGTGAATCAACGAATGCTTTGCCAGCTTCGCTGGTCACTATATTTAAAGGGGACTAATGTGCAAGTTGTACCTGACGGGACTAAAGTGAAAGTTGTACCTGGAGGGACTAATGTGAAAGTTGTACCTCACGGGACTAATGTGCAAGTTGCACCGAGCGAACAAACTATTTCTTTCAACGAAAATGCCTACTAACCGTGGACGATAGGTCTAATATATCGTATCATTTTATGTATCGTATTTATCGTAATATAACTCAATACTTATTTCGCTTCCTTCTTCGACTCGTTTTAATACGCATTTTTTATATGCGTGAGCAGCCCCCGAAAAACAAAAACATTAAATCATTAAATTCATCTTTTTACTTATTTTTATTTCATATTATTTCAAGCGCACTTTTTATTTCCTAATTCAAAATTATTAAAAAAAACACTTTTTCGATATTGCTTGTAACGATACTGATTATTATTAATTTTCTTTTCTTTTTCTTTCAATAATAATAATAAAAATAATAATAATAACAAAGATTTTGATGAAATTCTGGCAAAAGCAGAATTTACTTTAGTACGGAGGACTATTAGTTTTTTTTTTTTTTTTTTTTTTTTTTTTTTCCAAATTATAAAATCGCTTTCAAATTATTCAATTATATTTTCGATAAATTTTAGATTTCGACAAGTGTCCAACTATCGAAATCGACAACGCAAAAATCCCAGATTGAGACTAATAGGCCCTCAGTCCTAAAAAAAGAAGAGCATTAATAAATAGTTTGTCTTTTAGAACAAACTTCGAAAATTAGATTTTTTTAAAAATTTGTTCCAAAGATGAAGAAAATTCTTGACGGTAAATAGTGGCATATTTTTAACTGTAGAGTGGATTTCAGCTCAGTCATATCTCGGCAGTCTTAGCGAGTTATACACAGATAGTTACTATCTCTGCTCGCATAATAAAATACTTCCTTCACCCTCTCTATAGCCTAAATGTAAGCTTATCTCCGAATACCTTTAATATTTTGAAAAGTTGGAATTGTACTGATGAAATATTTTCAATCACATCCTAGCTCTATAGTCAAATAAATTATTTAATTCAAAGTAACTTGAAAAGTTTTGATTTCGCAGCTGGATATATTTTTCATAGTATTCGAACATGGCTTTTAAAATCTTTCAGTGATAATGACTGTAAAACAATAATCTGGTGTGTCACTCCCACTTACACTGAAATTTAATACTATAAGTACAGATTAGAGATTAAGGGGTGAGATAACGAGTACTGTTATGCAAACCTATGTTAAAACAAATTCAGATTAGGCTTCGGGACGGTTTTATTTGACAAATAACTCTATGTGAGGGGGTTACCGCCCCTTCAACACCCAGTTTCATTATTGTATCTACATTTATATGGAATTTAAATTTGTTATTAAATTCAAAAAATCATTTAAATTATTCAGACAACTTTCGCACCCATCACTTCTTGAAACTTATCGATATCAAACAAACTTTTCTAGTAACAAACGCATTAACTTCAAAATACCTCGATGGTCTGAAATTATATAGTTTTTAATTTACTCTAACAGACACAAGGATCAAACTATAAAATTTTACTTCGGTATTCAGAAAGCCTCAAGACGTGTAAATATACAAAAAAAAAAAAAAAAAAAAGAGATGTAATGTACCATATGGCTATATGGTACATTACATCTGTAGTATATGGCTATAAGGAATGTACCATATGGCTATCTAAATAATGTACCATATGGCTATAAGGAATTAATTTCAATTCCTGAGCAGATTTTCTGTACATGGTAAAGTATCATAGTATAGCACTTCCACTAACAAAATAAAAATAATGTTGTGACTTAAATATTAATAAAATTGTATATCTTCTGAATGTTGTGTACACATCACATGATGCACATAAATATAATCCTATATTAATGACACACGACACACCCTAAAGTGTACTTCCATCAACTTTCAAGTAGTGTCGCATTATAATCTAGTCCTTTGTGTAGCCCTGTAAACGAACAGTGAATGATTTCTATACAATATTCTACAGAAAACATGTTTTTACGCATGTAAAAAAATATATATTCGTTTCATTAGGTTCAGTGCAGACCATATATGAACCGCTTTATTTTAAAAGGGGACTTCTGCCGTTTTTGTAATTTTGCAGGAGAGTCAAAAAACTTCCTAATTTGTGGTTTAATTTATCTTGATGTACAAATTTTTGCCAGCTAATAGTACTCATTGATATACATATTTTAATGTATAAAAACCAAATTTGTGGTCAATACTTTTTTCAAAAAAAGAAATTATTTATGCAGCAGAAGTCCCCTTTTAAAATAAAATGCAGAAATGTCATTTAATTTTTAAGGAAAAAATGAAAAAAATAAAGTGTAATGAATTATCTTATATCAAATATTCCAAATAAATTGCGAATACGTAAGAAAGTAATTAAATACAAAGGTAAATTCACCAGCATGTGTAATTTACAAATCAATTTCACTTTCAACCGTAATAATTGTATCACAAACAGCCAGATGATCCTGAGGAATGAATTTAAGAGTTTTTTTTTTATATCGTCTACTTTACTTTTCAGTATGGGTCTTCAAGAAACATCCCTTTACCAGGCAAAGACAAGTTTTTTTGCGTGTTTCATAATCTAAATTTGTGCTGAGTTAAACCCACAATAAAGTTTTGGTGGCAAGTATCGCAGGGTTAGAATCTTACATTTCAGATAGCGATATGTTGATATTGTAACAGAAACATTTTCTGATAAAAAATTCTCGATATCAGCTGTTAAAATCCAAAACATCACGATGTGTAGGTTGGACAATTGTAAATTTCTGCAATTTTTTCGAAACCTTTTTTATCAAGTCATCATATTCATCCATTGTATAAATACTTTGAGTTTTTCTAATAATCCTTCTAATAACAGAAAAATCCCTATCACAGGGCATGAAAGAGTGCTGCAGAAGTCCCCTTTTAAAATAAAACGCAACTTTTAAAGCGTCCCTGTAGACATACTTATAAGCCAAAAAGTCTCGTTTCTTCATTAAATAATAGATCTATGTCCCTTTTACTGAAAAAGGGGAAAAAGCGAAATTCGATAAAATGATAGAAGTCCCCTTTTAAAATAAAGCGGTTCATATGCTAAACTCTACTTACGAGTAATTTCCCCCACAGACCTAATGTATTTAATTTCTCTTGGGTGTCCTTGTACGCAAACCATTTGTTGATTTCAACAAAAAGTTCAGTCTAGCATCCGTATATGATACACATTTAGAATACCAAGTTAGAACTTTCTGCTGTAATTTGTTTTTGAGATATGCTGAAAAAAGACATACACATAGATAGACGACACACATACAAACACACATACAGTTATACAGGCACATACACACACACACACAAACCAACCTCTAAAAGCATGGTTTTTGGACTCGGGGACCTCAAAACATGTACAAATAACAAAGAATCAATTTTGAAAATTTGACCCAAAAATAATACTTTCTCTACTTTAGGGGTAAGAAAAAGTAAAAAACAAGCAAACAAGTAAAAAAAAAAAAAAGGGGGGGGGGGGCATTTAGAATTTTTTATATCCTACATTATATCCATATATAATGAAATTTTACCCTTATTATAAGGCTAATACCACACGAATAAACTGCGAATAATCTTCACGCATTCTGTAAAGAATTTAGAATATAACATGAAAACAAAGATAGACAAATTACTCTGTTAAGTATGATAGTAAATATCTCGAATTAAAATGATAAATCTTCATTTATAAGTTAAAAGAGTTCCTCTACAATTACTAAAGTTAAATTTATTATGTTTTGTCATTATGATCCTGCTAAATTCATGCAGGTTTTGAAAGTTAACTTTTCATAACTTACGAATGTAGTAATTATTTTTAATGTGTAAAATTACGCGAAATTCATGGTTTTAATAATTTTTACAAGCAAAATAATTTGCAAAATTAATAGATTATATAAGGATAAATTTTAAATTGTAATTCGAAAATTCTAAAAAAATAGATAATCAACGTACATGTGTTTATTATTTCTAAAGCAACATACTGTGTTGAAAAAAAAAAAAAAAAAAAAAAAAAAAAAACAGCAGTCAAACACACAGATATTCCTCATTTTTTGATAGTAATAAAAATGTATAGTTTAAATTATTAAATATAAAAAAAAAATAATAATATCTACATTAATGATTGTAGTTTTAATAAATCTGGTACTTGCAGATTAAGTCCAAATTACGTTTCCCATATTGAAATTTAAATCAATTAATAATATTAACAATTACGCCAAGTTATAAATTTGATTTTAAAGTAATTATAGTATACTAAAAGAAAAGAGACGTTAAAAAGTAACAGCTGTTTTTATTCTTGTGTATGCTATAGTGTTCAGCTTGAAATACTTTTAAAGAATGTTGCAGAAAGTTTTTACGATAGAAATAAAGATTTCAAAATGCTGTAAGTATATTATTTACTGTAATGAGTTATAAGTGCAAAAAGAAACATGAAAATACATCAGAAAATATATCTATATGTGCATATTATAATAAATTTTATGTAAAGGAGGAAATATGTGAAATTAATTATTATAATGCATTACTAATCACCAATAAATCACCTATATTTCAAAAACGTATGATTTTTCGTTAAAATGTTTTTCTTTACAACAACTTTCAGTCTAATTAAGAATCGAATACTCATTTCTAAAACTTCACATTAATTTGCATCCTTAAATATTTTGGTAGTTTTATTCCGTTTTTTTTTTTTTTTTTTTTTTTTTTTTTCTTCTTTTGCATAAACAGCTGAATATTAATTGCTTTTAGCATATGTTTTTATTTTATAGCACTTTAAGAAGTGTTTACATTTGCATTATTTAAATGAAACTTATACTTAAACTTTTATTTATTATTATTTTTTTTTTATAAATGTAAAATATATTTCCCATGAATGGTGGTGTTTATTCTTTATCTAACGCTAAAGATTATTAAAAAGAAAAAAAAATATATATTTGCATTTCTGTTGAAAAAGCGATGGTACATTACATTATTTTTCATTGTTCTTAAAATTTTCTATATAAGTCTTAAAATAAAAATTGCATAAAAATGCGTAACAGTATATAAGTCAAAAAATCTTTTCGATTTTTATTTTTTCAAAAAAAGAAAACTAAAATACATTGTTAAATATTAATAAATGTGAACCACTGTATCTTCAATGCAAAAAAAAAAAATAAATAAATAAATAAAAAATAAAATAAAATAAATAAATAAATAAAAAGTTTTTTCCATTTGAGTTAACTTTAAAATTCATTTAATAATACTGTGTGTGCAAAATTGCTATGTTATTTTACAAACGGGGGTTTTCTTAAATGAAAATTGTAAATCTATTATGACATTCGCACAGTGTTATTTCGTCGTAAATGTGAATGCTGTTAGGACATATAACAAATCAAAGTCTAAGGATGGGTTAGTCAATCATTTCATACCTACCGTCCTCTATTGTATGACTGTGAAAAGCAAAATTTTCTAACCGCCACTGGTTCCACAAAAACGGTGATTTATACAGTAGAAAAGTCACTTTAATTTCTAATTTTTTAAAACAGAATTATAACAAGCTAAACATATATTAGAAAAGTATTTTTCCATTTTTTTTAAGTCTATTAAATTTTAGAAAAAGAAAGTGTCTGTATTGAAAAAAAATCCCTACCGCGCACCACAAAGACTAGAACGCCCAATAGTGGCCATTGGTAACCTGTAGTATCCTGTACTTCTTACATGGTAAGAATAAACGAGAATAACTTTACCATAGACAATTCTAACGCCCACTCCCCTGCCTCTTTCTGCTCTCTTGTGTTTTTTTCTTGAATATTTTTTCTGCATTTTCTAATAAATGTCGGTTTCACTATTTTCTCAATCATGGTTGGGATTTCTTATGAATTTTTTAACTTTTTCTGTTGTTGTTGTTGTTATGTTTTTATTTCATAGAAAAATACAGCGGTTGAGATTGTCTAGATAGGAAAAAGAGATGATATATGGACCCGATAGGTAATTATAAGCCATGATAGTCGTGATAACAGAAAAAAAAATAATAATAATAATAATAATAATATCTGGAGTGATTCCACTCGACTTTCCGAATATTAAGTAATTAACGGTTGTATAAACAAATTAAAGTAAGAGACATTATAAAACAAACAAAAAAAAAAAAAATTATAAAATAGTATATGAGTATTTTTCTCTAAATAGTATGTTGTTTAAATTAACGCTATTGCACTTCAAATAATTTGAACGATAGAACAAAATTATAAAGAATGTTTTGTTGTATTACTGTAAAAATTTATAAATGTTACGGTGACCTATAACAATTATATAAATTTTCAGCTCAGTCGGATGAGATATTTAGACGCTATCGCACTTTAAATCATTTAAACAAATAAGCCAAAATGATAAAGAATATTTCTTTGTGTCCCTGTAAAAAGATTATAAACGCTAGATTCTTCAAAATTCACACAGTCCGAATGAAAGTGCACTATAATATATATATATATATATATTTAGCTCAGACGGATATAGCGTTCAGACGCAATCACTCTTAAATGAATTTGAGCCCGTAGGCCATAATGGTAAAGAATTTTTCATTTTATTTATTCATATACCTATTTATTTATACGTAACTATAAATACAGTTTAATATGCTGAAATGTATGAGAGTTTTCTATAATAGTATACAAAGTACGATACATTTACTATAATAAAATAGTCTTTTACTAAGCAAAACTTTTACGAAACCCAGTAGATTATACTCAAATGTTATGTAATGATTTGTTTACTATAAATCGGGTGATCCAAAAGTTACATATATATATATATATATATATATATATATATATACATATATACACAGAGTGATTATAATTAAAGTTACAATATCAGAACAACGTAATGATTTTAAAAATACCCATCAGAGCGATTTGGTATTTTACCAGAGCAGTCGTGAGGCAATGGAATTTTTTTTAGCAAAAGAGAGAGAGAGAGAGAGAGAGAGAGAGAGAGAGAAGACAGTTCCAAAATTATCCTTAAAGTATTTGTTTCATAAAGCTTCTCTTTTTTTTCTTTTCACTATGACTGTTTCCACTGTAAACACGTATTCTTGCCTTTTTGCTAAAAAAAAAAAAAAAAAAAAAAAAATGTAGTAAACACTTGAAGTCTATTATTTCCTGCTATTTTGTTGTGTTGCTAACAACATTCCTGTGTTTAATGAGTCCATTTAGGCGTTTCCCCTGAGATTACCCTGATAGCGCCATCTGTAGGAACATGTTGGAACTATTTTTTGCTCCTCCAAACGAAATTGCATTACCCCGCGATTGCTCTGGTAAAATATCAAATCGCTGGGTAGTTTTAAAATTATAGCGTTTCGAAATCGTAACTTTAATTATAATCACCCTGTATATTATTTAAAAAGTATTTAGTGTAGCTCTATGCGGTTTTCACTGAAATGTACGGAAAAGCGTTTTTTTTTTTTTTTTTTTTTTTTTTTTTTTTTTTTTTTTATGTATAAGGGAAAAAAATATATTAGTTACTTTTTTCATGAACATACTGCTCTGTATTTTCAGTATCCTCTCACATGGGATATGACGTGATTATATGATGCTATATTTCGAATACTGAACATTTTTTAGGTGAATTTCCAATGCACAATGTTTGACGGTCAACCTAATGAGTGATGATCATCACACTGAGCATTTATAATCCTAGTTACGTTGTTGAATGTATTGTACCACTGTAAAAATATATTTTTTACAATTTAAGCGCCACCTGATGAAGAAAACTTAAACTAATTTACTATTAAATATTTTGTTTCCTAAATAAAACCCATTTCTTTCTATGTATTTCTGTGAAAACGTCCTAGTGCTATGGTCAATACCTTTTGAATAATACATCTTTTATTATTTTTTTTGTATCATCCTTTCCCAAGAAGTGAAAAGTGTATAGTAAAACGAAAATTAGTAAATATTTAAATTAAGATAACATTTTTCAGACTTTAAAACTTGTAAAATTATCATAAATGTTATTTTATTGTACATATATTTTCACTCGGCACATATATTTTCAAAGAAGTGAAAAGTGTATAGCTGAGTTGCCAGATCTGACAGATTTTTTATTCAATAATCACGAATAATTTTTAATTGTAACGTTTATCTAATCACTTCGAAGAATAATCGTCTATTATGTATATCAAATATCACTTTTTAAAATTATTGGTGAGTTTTGAATAAAAATCTGCCAGATCTGGCAACACTGGCGTATAGAAAACGAAAATTAGTAAATATTGCTATTAAAATAATAGTTTTCCGAATTTAAAACGCGTAAAATTATCGTAAATCTTATTTTTCTGTGCATATATTTTCACCCTGTGCATATATTTTCAAAGAAGTGAAACGTGTATAGCAGTGTTGCCAGATCTGACAGATTTTTTATTCAATAATCACCAATAATTTTTAATTGTAATGTTTATCTAATCACTTCGAAGAATAATTGTCTATTATGTATATCAAATATCACTTTTTTAAATTATTGGTGAGTATTGAATAAAACTCTGCCAGATCTGGCAACACTGGTGTATAGTAAAACGAAAATTAATAAATATTGATATTAAAATAATAGTTTTCTGACTTTAAAACGTGTAAAATTATCGTAAATTTTATTTTTCTGTGCATATATTTTTACCCTGTACCTATATTTTCAAAGAAGTGAAAAGTGTATAGTAAAACGAATATTAGTAAATATTCAAATTAAAATAATAATTTTATGACTAACAAGTATAAAATTATCGTAAATATACTTTTTTTTAAAATAAAAATAATCGATAATTTTTAATAAAAATTTACGAATGAAAGGTACAAATCAAAACGAATTTTAAATATTTTAATGATCAGCCTTCCTGGATGAGAAATTATCTCTGTAAAATGTTTTTTAAAAATATAAATATTTTTCCTTATTTATAATTAAAACATCTTTTAACAAATTTTATTCATGCAATAAATCGTAATTCAATTTGAAAATAAATAATAAAATGGAGAATGTGTGAAATAACTGACTTTTTTAATTTAATAAAATAAATACTATTCCATTAAGCAAAACTTCTCATATTTAATTACGACTAGTAAAAATGCGAAAAGAGGACAAAACATTTCAAATTCCGTTTTGATGTATCTGCTAATTAAATTTTTCCGTAAATAAGTGAAATCTGAGTACCTTTTTATTTAATTAAAATTGTTTTATTCATACTAACTAAAAATATTGTATTTTAAAATCACATTGGTAAAAGGGAGTGTTTATTTAGATTAATGCTGAAAAAAAATCGTTTTATTTGTAACTTTACAAATTAAAATAAAGTAGCATATGTTATAATAACAGTGACAGTATCAAATATACAATAAGTTATTTAAGTTTGAAAGTAATTAGGAATACTATCTTTATGTATAAAAGATAATCTCAGGAATCGTATATCACCAAGAGAAATGATTTTATTAATTATTCATAGGATTATTTAATCACGAATTCCAATCGAATTTTCCATTTGAGTGTTAAAAAATAATTTCATAAAAGTAACACAAATTCACTATTTTATTGTTGTTGTTGTCGTATATCACTCTGAAATTCCAAATCGTAACTATCCGGATTTAAGGCATAATGGGTGAGCCTTCCGTTTTTAGGAGCGCCACTTTGGGAGGAAGAACGAATTTAGCTCCAGAAGCTGGTGAAAGATGGTAGCTCAAGCCAAACAACAGGAACTTGAATTTTGATCAGGATAAGGGAAGAGTTAAACCCATGCTCCTGTACCACCAGGGGTATCATTTTTTATGAACGATTTTATTAACTTTATCATATCTATTGGAATATTATATTTCTTTTTACAAACGTGCGTTAAGTAAAAGCGAAGAAACTGCATAAATTAATTAGCAAAGTTTTCGATTCCCTATTGGTATTGTACAGTTAACTATACATAAAAATATTTATAATAAAGAAATTCATATTTAATGAGAATTACTGGAATGTTTATAAATTCCTTAAGCATTAAAATTTATAATATTCACATGAATGTTAAATAGTTATAAAAAAAAACTTCTTAATTATTATTTTGTAAAAATTACCTGGGAAATTTATCATACAGCAAAACGGATTTATTATTATTTTTTTTTAATATGCTACTTTTAACATATATAAAATCATTTTAAAGATGGTTTTAAACTATGGAAAATTTAAAATATAATTATCATACTTGCCATCCTATCCCGGGAGATTGTTAGTTCCCCCCCTTTTTGTACACCACTTAATTTTTAGAGTAATTGTCTTCAAATATATTTATGATTAAATAAGAAGAGAAATACTCTAAAAACAGACTGGTGTGAAAAAAATAAAGGGCGGAAATGGGAGGGGCTTATAATCTTCCGGGTTAGGTTGGTAAGTATGAATTATAATATATTTTTAGATAAAAATGTTTGCTATTCAGTTTAAGGATGAAAACGTATTTTAACTGTCAATTGCCCGATTTTTATGTCTCAATATTTACTCATTTTTACTTTATTTATAGTCAAATTACACATCTAAATAAAACAAAGCAAACAAATGTGTTAGAATATCATTTATGTTAGACTCATGTAGACCTGCTAACTATGCTAGTTTATCCGTAATGGTATTAGGACCCGCCTTTTTTTCACACAAAAACATTTGTAGATTAATATTCAGCAATATGTTCTCATTATTACTTACAAACTTTGAATAAACACCATAAAATGCAATAAACTCGCAACAATTGTTTCGGGTCGAAAAAACCACGACCCTTCATCAGGCGAACAAAGTAAGCACGAGTGCTGCAATCAAAGCGGCAACGCACAAAATCGTTTAAAATGAAAAGAAAAAGTATATAAAGTAGAAACTAAATATAGCTACTGGTGTGAGTAGAATTGTACCAAAAAACAAGGAAATAAATAAATGGGTGAGATTAAACACATAACAATCAAAGGATAACAAAAATTAAACTAAAATCTAAGTTACGTGAGTAATTTCCAAGCATCAGAGAAGAAAGGAGTGGAAGAAATATCATTAACAAGATTTTTCGAATTTTTAAATATGTAAAATGCTTCATGAATATCCAAATGGGAGGAACAGACAGGAGATGAAATTATGTTAGTTTTGGAAAAATCAAAGCGATGACCTTGAGACCAGCAGTGGGAAGCAATAGAAGATTTGGTAATCTCTTCATTACGAACATTCCGGCGGTGCTCATTTATTCTGTATTTCAAACGCCTCCTAGTTTGACCAATATAACCTAACAGAATAAATGAATATAATATAATACAGAATAAATGAGCACCGCCGGAATGTTCGTAATGAAGAGATTACCAAATCTTCTATTGCTTCCCACTGCTGGTCTCAAGGTCATCGCTTTGATTTTTCCAAAACTAACATAATTTCATCTCCTGTCTGTTCCTCCCATTTGGATATTCATGAAGCATTTTACATATTTAAAAATTCGAAAAATCTTGTTAATGATATTTCTTCCACTCCTTTCTTCTCTGATGCTTGGAAATTACTCACGTAACTTAGATTTTAGTTTAATTTTTGTTATCCTTTGATTGTTATGTGTTTAATCTCACCCATTTATTTATTTCCTTGTTTTTTGGTACAATTCTACTCACACCAGTAGCTATATTTAGTTTCTACTTTATATACTTTTTCTTTTCATTTTAAACGATTTTGTGCGTTGCCGCTTTGATTGCAGCACTCGTGCTTACTTTGTTCGCCTGATGAAGGGTCGTGGTTTTTTCGACCCGAAACAATTGTTGCGAGTTTATTGCATTTTATGGTGTTTATTCAAAGTTTGTAAGTAATAATTTTTACAACGCCAGTTTTGTGATGCTTCTTTATTAAATATGTTCTCATGATTAAATAAGAAGACCATTGTTCTACAACTATTCTGGTGTGAAAAAAAAAAATTGATGGCCTTAATACCATCACGGATAAACTAGCATAGTTAGCAGGTATGTACTCATGTAATAAAGCTAAAAAAAATTTAACTAAAATACAATAGTTTGTTTTTTAATCCAATACTAGGCTTTTTCAGATTCGCTAGTCGTTATATTTAAATGATTAAAAAAAAATGTGAATCACACATTTGTATTTTACTTTATGAATAAATACTAAATATATACCACTGAAAGAGTCCAATATCTCGATTTGAGACTTGAATAAGGTAAATTTAAATCGCTGGAGTATTTTCACCCCAAAAAGTAAAATTTTACGCATTACAACGTCTTTAAGTGGAGTGTTCTTTTAAACTTGCGCAATATTCTTTTAGAAATAGAGGGAACTTTTGCTAATTAAGTTTTTTTTTTTTTTTTTTCTAACTTTTATTCCGTTTTTCATATAAGATTTCAGTGCCGTATACATGAAACTATTCGTAACTGTAAACTTAACGTATATCGTTAGTTCCTTACCACAGTTTACACAGCAGAGCAAACTGTATAAATTTTATATTAATTACATCATTTGTATCTTAATAAATAAATTTTATTATTAATATTTTATCTTTATATAAAGTTACTTTTAGAATTAGAATTGTCATTAATATATTTCTTAAAAGAAAAAAAAAAAAAAAAAAAAAAAAAAAAAAAGACGTATTTTTCAATATTTTCAGTTGCTCTTCGATAATGCTCGTGACATTTGATCAGAAAAACTGGCAGCAATCAAAAACTAAGTGGTTTGGTCGTTTTAATTTATTTATTTATTTATTTATTTTTCAATTTTTTATGTCGCAATAGTGTTTCGAATTGGGCAATCTTTTATTTCGTTCTGGAAGCATGACAATAATTTTTATTTCTTCGTAATACATAGTCTAATATTATTTACAAATTTTTTTTATTTTTTATTTTAAACAATTGTAATAATAAAATAAGGAAACTATTAATTACAATACCTTATTATATTCTTTTTCACAATTAGATTTTAAAATATTACACAAAAAAAAAAAAAAAAAAATATTTATTGGTGAAAAATGCAATAACAAAATTTTTGTATTATTGTTATTTAGAATAAAAAAAAGTTTGTAAAAAATGATTTTATCAATTGGAAAAAAAAAAATAAATTGGTATTATGAGAATTATATGTATTTAGTAATGTTTTCTCGTTGATTATAGAAGATGGCCGTGGAAGTACAATCCCAGATTCGAATTATGACAACTTTTAGGCAGAATTGAAAACACATTGAAGAGGTGACATCAAAATTTATTAAATTTTTTGACTTATAGTCAATTATATCAGAATACAAGTTTATATTACAAATTATCCAAAAAACTATGGAAGGAATTTCAGGGATATACTCCAATTAAAATATTGTGCGAGAGAGGTAACTTTTTAACGTCTTATCAAGTCAAGATATTATCGTAAAGTGTGTGGGGAGAGCAAAGCGAGCGCACGACTTACCAAGCGAAATCTGGCAACCCTGCAAATCACATGACCAAGCTGTCGCCAAATAACTGCCAAGTGTAATTCTTTGTTCGTAGAATAAACTAATGTTAATTTTTGAATTTTCAACGACGGTTTTTAAATGTATTAACCCAGAAGTTCGCCAGGTTTACGCCGAGCGTCATGCTGACTACAGACTAACCGTTATTAAACTGAAATCATTAATATTGCGTAATTTCAAATAAATTATTACATCCTGTGTTGAAATACATTATCTCTGAGAATGAATTTTCTTGTTTAGGAATATTTGAGAACACTTTTTTTGTAAGAATAATAAGCTAATTTATATCTCTGAAATGATAAATTATTAATAAAGTATTCCATTTATAATCTAAATAAAAACGAAATCTTTAATTTATGGGTTCTATTAATAATTCCAAAATGAATGAAGTTTTGATTCAAGAAAGTTTTATTTTAACCTGGTCTACGAAATTTAATAAGTAATACAATTAATTCATTTTATTTTACGAATTAAAAAGTAAAATGCACTAGGATTCGCAAAACCAATATCAAATAAAATTAATTTTGAAACGAAATTTTCTCATGAAAAATGAAATAATTTAATTATTCAGATTTTAAAGGAAATAGACTAAAAAGTGAATGTATGTGTGGAAACTTCTCCAAAATGTATACACACACACACACACATATGCTTATCAATTCAATAAAATATTTATCTTATATTCAAAATGTAATATATATATATATACAGTATATGAACAATTTTAATATTTCTTTCTATTTGAAATCAATATGAAAAAAAAAAAAAAATGCTTTATGTTGAAGGATGATCACATGAGTTTCTCTTACCCTGAAATTTAATACTATAAATACAGGTTGCAGATTAAGAGGTAAGATAACGTGTACTGTTATGTAAACCTGTGTTAAACAATTCATATTAGGCTTCTGAAGATTTTAATATGATAATTAGTTTGGTGTGAGGAGGGATACCGCTCCCCTCAACCTTCCGTTTCATTAATGCACCTACATTTATATAGAATTTAGTTCGGTTATTAAAAAATAATTCTGTCTTTAAAAAATAATTTATTAAAATTATTATTTAAACAAATTATCTTTCATGATAATCCAGACGACTTCCATATTAGAGAAGTAGTACACTAAATATTAAAAAAAATGTTGAATTTATTCTCAATATTACATTATTATTATTATTATTATTTTAATGAAAAAAAATCGATAACTTTATTTTAAATTATTGCAGATCAATGGTTCAACCATTCGTTTTATAGGTATTGGCGAGCTCTTTTGAAAGATACCTATCATAAAAATTTACTCCCCTCGAGGGTAGACTTCCCCCCAGGTGGGAGGCGGAGATCCTGCATACACAAATTTTTTTTCCCAGTCGACTATCTCTATTACAAAAAAAAATATATATTCGTTTCATTTGGTTTAGTGCTGTCTATAGATGTTAAACTCTACTTACCTGCAATTTCCCCCATAGACTTAATGTATTTGAATACTTTTGAGTGTCCCTGTACACGAACCATTTGCTTCATCACAACAAAAAGCTTACTGTAGCATCCCTATATGATGCACATTTAGAATACCGAGTTTCGAATTTCCGCTACTATTTGTTCTTGAGATATGCTGATAACAGACACACATACACACAGACACACCGACCATTCTTTAAAAACATGAATTTCGTATTCAGGGGACCTCAAGAAATGTAAATATAACAAAAAATCACGGTCGAAAATTTGATCCTAAAACAATACTTTCTCGAACCTATGGGTAAGAGAAAGTAATAACGAAACTGTTACTTAAAAAACTTTATTACATGTTTTACAATTAGATTTAAATTATTATATAAAATAAATTTTATTTATTTGTGGCAAAAATGATAACAGTCTTAATTACTTTAATTTAGAATAAAAAAGAGTTTGAGAATATATATATTAATTAGAAAAATACAACTCGGTACTATCAGAATATAAAGAAAATACTGATTGTATAAAATATTTAGATTATATTCTAAACTTAACATATATATATGGGTGATTGCCAATCTAAAGGGTAGAAAACGAAGACTAATTTGAAAATATAAAAATTTTACCAAAAAAATTTAAAAAATTCCCTAATTCCTTCTTGACAACTATGAATCTAATTTAATTGATGAGCTATTTCGTTAGCTATTTTTTGGTTGGTAATTAATTAATTTGAAAATTAATGTTTCAATGAAGTGGACATCACTGACCACGGAGTGGACTCTTATAAATATTCGAACCTGAAAGTTATTTTGCAGCTGTATCTTTTCATCCATATTGTTTTACTTGTATTTTAGAAAATAATCAACAAATATTTTTACTTTAATTCTTTTGAAAAATGAAAAAAACAGGAAAATAATTGTTAGTTCCACATCTTTCTTTCTTTCTTTCTTTTTTCTTTCTTTTTTTTTTTTTTTTTTTTTTTTTTTTTTTGTTTATGTGATTCATCTGATATGTTCAAGATACTTATATTTCCTTGCTATTTTTCCTGTTAAAACTTGGACGATTACTTTAAGTTTCTTCTTTGATTTTGCGCCTTAAAAACTTTCTTTTATTGGCTCTTTTATAACCTCGCCAAAAATAATACATTTTTCAATTTCTTTTGAATTTGCTTCTGTGATAATTTGTTTTCACTTTCTCTTGAGTATTTCAGAATCAGTAGAAGTGTTTTTGTATTTTTCAAGCTTCCTAACCAATTTTTTGTTTTCTTCACGAAGCCTTTCACTGTTCTTTTTCGACCTTTTTTTCCACTTTCTAATCTGCTAGATGATGATACAGATGGTCTTGTTGTCAGAAATGGATTAATTTGTGGTAGTGTGATGTTTATGGTTGCTGAACGAGGTGTCTCATCTCTCAGATGTTCTTCAAAGATTATGTTGTTTCTTCAATCTCTCCCTTTGATTTCTGTTTTGGTTCTTCTATTTTTTCCTAACACTTCTTTCATTCGTTCAGACATTTCAAGTACAGTATTCTTCCTTTAGTAATATATTTATATTTCTTTAGCTTTTCCTTCTTCATGTCTTGCGGGATCATTTCTTATGCTCCTATTATACACAAAGATGTTTCAAGCGACTTTCATTTCATCCAATTTTTTGAAAGCTGTAAACCGAAAGAAGGTTACCATAGTTGAATCAAAAATTGTTTGAAAAACTGGTTTACCCGGTGTACAGTACATGTCAAGGCATACCTATTTATCGCTGTTTTAACGGGGACGACATGGGAGAGCGGAGAGAACAATGGTGAATGAATTCCCACCGGCACTGTCTTTTCTTGGCACATGAGGAGATTTCTTCTCACTGGTTTATCACAGTCTGACTAGCGAGAAAAAAATTTTCGTATTTCCAATTTCTATTGCACTTGGGTATTGACGTGATTTGAGCCAAATTAACAAATGTCTCAAAAGTTGTAGCGAAAACTTGTTGTGTTTAATAGGAGCATTAGTCTTTCTCTTGCTCTCTGCTTAACTTTTTTTTTTTTCTTTACGTTTTTTTGTAGTTTGCCTGGAAAGTTTCTTTTTCTTGTTATTTTTCTTGTCTTTTTGATTTTCAACTGCACCTAATTTTCTTTTTGACTGAGTTTGAGCTAAGGTTTGTGCACATTTGTTTGTCCTGCATTGGGTTACATGTGAATTTCCATATTTCTTGAACGGCATAATAAATTTCTGAAAAGAAAACAAATATATATTTTAAGTATTGTTTTAATAAAAAATTTATTCAATTAATAAAAATACAAAACAATTTTAGTTTTGCTGTAAAACAAAAATATTTTTAATTTTTTTCTTCTGAAACTAAATTTAATTATATTTTTGCAATTAATTTTCTAAAGAGTTATGTCACCTTTTCTACATTTTAACTTTAAAACTTAAAAAAAAAAAAAAAAAGGACATATAGTATACATCATACCTTTTGCATTACTCTGTAAACAACACTCATAAAACTGTTCTTAAATTTTCTTTACGAATTCTGTTCTTACATTTAAACCATGAAGAGAAATGCTTAACAGTTCAGTAAAAAATAGCAAATACTGTTTTAAAGAAGTTGAAATGACATTTTTCGAAAATCACGAATAAAAATATAAAAATTAGGGGGGGAAATATATTTTCATTTGCACCTTAAGCAATCAGTAGGTTAACAAAAAAAAAAAAAAAGGGGGGGGGGGGGTAAAATTTATTTATCAAATATATTTAAAATATTTTTCTAGTGTATCTATTTTTAAGATTAATTTTGAAAGTATCCACTCCGTGGAAAGAAGTGTCCACTCCGTGATCAAATTATGTCTATGGAGTGAAAGTCCACGGAGTAGACAGAATGTCTGATTTTGAATTTTAAGGAACAAAGCAACAATGTCAGGAACAATTTAACTTTATGTCGAATTAAGCCTTATAATCATTAATTGTAATAAAATTAGATAATAAATAATCCTCATAATTACCTGTATAGTTCTGACCACGGAGTGGACTGATAAGATAGCCAAATAGAGGTATCACAGATGAAATCTATTTTAACAGAACGAAATATAGCATTGAGTTCAGCACATGTAGGTGAAAACAAAAATGGCTACACCCTCTTCCTTCTCAGTTAAACACTGGTGACAGGCAGTGCCATCTACTGAACTTTATGGGAAATTAAATAGTTGTCCACGGAGTGGATGCATTTCATTAGGGACATTTGTTATAAATTAATTGAAAAAACAAGATTCATTTTATAACTCTAAAATTTGATAAATATATTTTTCATGATAACTATGTTCTGCTTAAATCAAAATGTAATTTAAAAAAAAAAACATTAATACTAAGCTTGAAAATAATGTTATATTCTGCAGACTTTCTTTGGGGACAGTTCACGGAGTGGATATTCCAGGTTTTATCGATAGATTTCTAAGAAAAATAAATAACATTAAAACTTTTATAATAATATTGAACTAGAGAAAATCGTAAGAAATAGCCTAGCTGTAATTTTTTTTCTGATTGAAAATATTTTATATTTTTGAGGGCTAAGGGACATGGTTTCTACCCCTTGTGTTGGCAATGACCCATATATATATATATATATATATATATATATATATATATATATATATATATATATATACCTATATATATAGCATATGAATAATTTTAATGTTTATTTCTATTTTTATTCATTACTAAAAGAAAAAAAAAATCTCAGAAATGTTCGTTTTCTTTAATCATACCAATAAACCTTTTAGAAAAGAAGTGAAAATTTACAAGGAATTACAAAACCTTAAAAGCTTTAAAGTTGTTTTCAAAGTTTAAATGCAAATGAGACTTTCAGCTCTGCATACAATTGATGAGTTAGAGAAGTACTTTAGAATAATACATGGAAATGAGATCTTTTTGAGTCAAAAAATACTGCGAAAATATTCAAGAGGATAAAGTTTAGAGTACATTCGTCCAAACTAATAACACATTTTTTATTTGTTATGCAAATATCTACTTTAAACAAAAGTATACATTTAAAATAAAAGAGGAATTTTTTATATTAGATGTTGAAAAATTATTTTACTTATTTAAATATATGTGTGTGTGTGTGTGTGTGTGTTATTTTACAAATTATGAAATACGTGTGCACTATTCATTTCATACATTATAGGTACAGGGAAATTATGTCCTTTTATATTTAAACTTTTCTCATTTTGATTAATAATAATAATAATTAAACATTTATTTATTTTAAATAAAAATAACTTGAAAAATAACATTTTATAAAAATACACATTCATTACTTTAAAAATACGAAAATCGTAAAGAAAAAATACATGAGAATATAAATAAAAATGGTTCAGCAAATGATCGCAACAAGATTTTAACTTCAATAATAATATTATCAATAATAATTCAAATGCTTAAGCGAATATTCGTTTAGTTATATAAACGTTTAAAATTGTAAATATTTTGAATCGGTTAAAATTAAACCTCTTCTTTCTATCTTATTTTGAAATGTATAATTAAAAAAAATATATAGATATTAAGTAATTTATAATTGTATGCAAATACTGCCGCGACAAAAAGATAGGTACAAAGGGTTTTTCTTTGATTTTTTCATAAAATAACATTATCTAAATTGTGCTTATCATTTATTATTGTTATAAAATAACACTATTTCCGGACAAATTTTTGTTTTAAGACTAACTTAGAAAAACTTAAAACAAAAATTTTTCTTATTTAAGACAACACTCTGCGACAAAATGATAGGAACAATGGTTTTTTTTTTAAATTTTTCATAAAATATCATTAGAAAAATTGTGCTGCTTATTTATTATCATTACAAAATATTAACATACCAAAAACATATTAAATATTTGAATCATATTCAAAATATTCATATTCAAAATAATCATATTAAAATAATAATAATAATAATAATAATAATAAATAAAAAAAACCTTTGTTCCAATCTTTTTGTTGCGGTGAGTAGTCTTAAATTAGAAAAACTTTAGTCTTAATTTTTTTTTAAATTAGTCTTAAAACAAAAATATAGTCCGGGAATAGTGTTAGTTTATGATAATAATAAATGATAAGCACAATTTAGATAATATTATTCTATAAAAAATCAAAGAAAAAGCCCTTTGTACCTATCTTTTTGTCGCGGTGTATATATATACATATATATATATATATATAACAAACAATTGACAGGAAAATTTATAAATATATAAGTTTTACAGATTAGAAAAACCAATGGGAGAATTACAAACCAATGCGCAAGATTGCAGCGAAAGGAAATTCAAAACTTAGATGTAGTAATATATAAATGCAGAAATATATAAACAAATGAATGAAATTAAATGTAGAAATATATAAACAAATGAATGAAATTATACCCCAAAAAACACTGAGATCTTCATCAGGGAGGCCCCTCAGTGTAGGGGGGAACGAGAAGTTTCTGAAAGGACAGTAGCTATAAGCTAATAACTATCCTTAGCCCCCAACTTCTCACCAAACAGAAAACAGACAAAAACTGAAGAGAAATCAAACAAACATATAATGTATAAAACTACTAAAAATATTTAAAAAAAATTATCAAATTGTAAAAGTTACAAAATTACATCAATTCATTTAAAAAAATGCAATACAAAAGAGAATTACTGAAGGTAAACAAGAAAGTATAAAATGAAATAAAAATACAACCCTTCATATGGAACACAAACTATCTTCGGCCGACGGGGCTACTCGTCGGTACTTCAATATCGCCCTTGAATGAGGAAGTAGAACAAACCGAGATAGGAAATCTCTGAAAAGACACAGTTAAAAATTGTGACGGGTAACAGCTAATTTGCAAGATTTGTAACAGTTAATTTAGGTTCAATTAATAAAGAAAATATTAAATTCTGTGATATAAATATAATAAAAACCAAGGTCTTCAGTTTGAAAAATAAAGTTATAAAGCGGTTTATTAGAAATAAATTAGAAAGCTATTGTTTTAAAAATATTTTAATTAAAGATATTATTTTGGATTTGTTTAAACATAAAATTGGTAATTATGATTTGGATAAAGAGGGGAATTCGAAAGAACACCCTCAGGAAAATTTGGTTTTGTCGTTCAGAGATAAAATTTTTGACGCACTTAAATTTAAAAAAGTTTTGAAAGCTTGTGAAAGTTTATTTCCTTTAAAAAACAGCTTTAATATTAGGATAGCTAATAGTTATGATAAAACTTTAAAAAATTTGATTTGCAATTATAATCAGTATAGTAAATGTATTAGTTTAATTAAAGAAGATGAATGTTATTGCAATTCGGATAGTTTAAAAGATTTTATTGATCCTTATTATGGTCATATTGTCTCAGGAAATTTAAATATAATTGAAGATGATCATTTAATAAGTATTATGAATTTGGGATCAAGCTTTAGGTTGAATTTTAATTATAGCAATAAAAAAATCATTGATTTTATAGAAAAAGATTTAGAAATTTTTATTTTAAAAATTTCGTATAAATATAGCTGGCCTTTTGAAGATTTTAAACAATGGAAATTTAAATTTTTGTACCTTTTTAAAAAACAATTGCTTTTCCTTAGAAATTACTATAGCAGATTTAACTATGATGAGTTTAATTATAGTGCTGAACTTAAAAAAAGTATGGAAAATTTAAAAGCTAAATTTATTTTGCTACAGTAGATAAAGCTAATAGTAATTTTGCTATTATTTGTAAATTTTATTTATAAAAATCTTCTTTTAAAGGAATATTCAAGTAATAGTTCTTTCAATAAGTTAACTGACAACCCCTCTATTATCAAAAAACGTATATTGGCCTTTGATAAACAACTAAATTTTAGCGGAAATTGTTTTAATTTTCCATATCTTTTCGTTACTGTAAAATTTCATAAAAATCCAGTAAAATTTCGTTTAGTCACCTGTGGTACTAATAGCTATAATGATAAAGCCGGTAAAATCTTGTTTAAATATTTAAATTCAGTTTAAAAAGTAATAAATTCTGCTAATGATTCTAACATTATAAACAATAACCAGAAAGTTTTAGAATATTTCAAGAATAATTCAGAAAGCATTACTTCCGTAAATACCTATGATTTTGAAAATTTGTTTGGCAGTATTCCACATAACTTGGTAATAGAAGTTTTTGAAAGCATGTATGATGAATTTGGCAGCTACTTAAATTGTGATAAAAATTACTGGACTAATCTTATCAGGTTTTGCATTTTTGAAAACGTTTTGTTTAACGGGAAAGATTACTTTTTACAGCGGAGGGGTATCCCAATGGGAACAAGTTTTTCGATTGCTTTCACAAATTTATTTTTATATTTTTTCGAAATTTTTTTTTATAAATATTACTTTCTTCAGATATATTGATGATTTAATTGTTTTTAACTGTAATTGTATTTATATATCCTAAAGAATTGGTTTTGAACCGTACAGATACTGATAAAATTACTTTCCTAGATTTAAATATAAAGAGAAATGAAGATTAATGGCTCATTGGATTATATGATAAAAGAAAGGATTTTAATTTTAAAGTTAATAGTCTTACTAATTGGTTTTCAAATATCAGTAGAAAAGTTTAAAAAAATATTATGTTCGCACAGCTTAAAAGAATTCATACTATTTGCAATAATGAAGAAGATTTAAAATATGCTCTTGAAGACTTAAAAAGTACCTTGCAAATTAACTGTTACCCGTCACAATTTTTAAATGTGTCTTTTCAGAGTTTTCCTATCTCGGTTTGTTCTACTTCCTCATTCAAGGGCGATATTGAAATACCGACGAGTAGCCCCGTCGGCCGAAGATAGTTTGTGTTCCATATGAAGGGTTGTATTTTTATTTCATTGTATACTTTCTTGTTTACCTTCAATAATTCTCTTTTGTATTGTATTTTTTAAAATGAATTGATGTAATTTTGTAACTTTTACAATTTGATAATTTTTAAAAATATTTTTAGTAGTTTTATACATTATATGTTTGTTTGATTTCTCTTCAGTTTTTGGTGGTTTTCAGTTTGGTGAGAAGTTGGAAGCTAAGGATAGTTATTAGCTTATAGCTACTGTCCTTTCAGAAACTTCTCGTTCACCCTTACACTGAGGGGCCTCCCTGAAGAAGATCTCAGTGTTTTTTGGGGTATAATTTCATTCATTTGTTTATGTATTTCTACATTGAATTTCATTCATTTGTTTATATATTTCTGCATTTATATATATATATATATATTTTTTTTTTTTTTCATGCTACTGTTTGAGTGAATGTTGATCAATCTGTTTGCTTGTTCCATTTTATTTGATTAATTTTCTGCCTGATCCATATAAGTTTTTGTCTGTAGCATATTATTTTATCCATTTAAATTTATCCATATTGATTTTAACCTTATATATGCTTTTTGTTAAACTGTCTGCCTGAGGAGAGAGTTTTGATCAATTAAAAGCATGCTCTAACCCCACAGGTATGTCTTAAGTCATACGGGGCATTTTTGACAGTTTAAATCATTTGTTTTATGTTTTTGTAGTAAGTTTGACTTATGTTTTTTTCACAATTATTAATTTTCATGTAAGTTTATCTTTAGTTATTTTTGTTAGATATTTTCAACCTTTATTTGACTGAAAACATATTATACAATATATATAGAAATATATATATATACAGTCGGTAACAAAAGTGTCCGAACACTAGTGAAAATTCCTATGTATGAAAAGTACATTCACACGGTTTTGTAAAATAAAGCCTTATCGAATCATGTTTTTACACTGACTAAGAACAGGATTCGAAAAGGATTTATTTAACAAAACCGTATAAAGACTACTTTTTTTACATAGGAATTTTCGTTAGTGTTCGGACACTTCTGTTACTGACTGTGTACATATATATAGCTTTTTTGAATTAATTACACGTATTTAAGTCCGTATTGCTAAAAATTCATATATAAATACATATATATATATATATATGTGTGTGTACATAAATATAAATAAATAAATTGAAAGAAAGCTCAACTAATTTTTAAATTAAAAAAATAAAAATCTGTGAATGTATTTAATGTTAACCATATACTGATTTTTACTTTCGTTAGAAAAGAAAGAATGATTTACTATTGTTAGTGAATTTTGAGCTTTTAATAAAGTGTATTAATATATAATACATATATATTTAAATAATAAATAAAATCCATTAAAAGTATAACTTTCTGATGAAACTTACTTTTATTTATGATGTAATCGAATCACGTAAAAAAAGAAATTCATGAAGAGAATTTGAATTACATTTTGACTATTTTCAAAAGAAGTAAATTCAAATATGCTTTTTGTTTGCAGTTGTTTAAAAGATCTCTTGACATTTCAATTTGTTTTTATAAAAAATAAAATGTTGTATATTTGACTGTAAATTTTCTAATATCTCATATGTGTCTCTTTTATT